>JAABOM020063642.1:0-42851 GCA_011800125.2 Solanum clarkiae | reverse complement strand
GTAAAGGTAAAGTGATATAAAGAACATAAAGTACATGATTCCACAGTATAACTAAGGGTAGTCCCTGATCTTCTACAAATGCATGATTTCATTTGAGTTGTTACTTTATATACAGTATATCCTGCTTTATATACTTAGTACATCATCTCATACCGATGTCCCTTACGAGGGACCTGCATTTTATGCTGCAGGTATAGGTGCTAGTAGATCTCTCTAGTAGGAGTACAGGACATTCAGCTGTGGTTACCAAGCTCCAGGTTGCTTCAGAGCTTTGCATGTCTAGAGCTTGTATGTTTATATTGTACAGTTAGTTGAGGCGGGGCCTGTCCCGACCCTTATCAGATGTTTCTATCTATTTAGAGGCTTTGTAGACTATGTAAAGCATAGTGAAGTCATGTCTCTCACTTTAGACAGCGTGACCCCAATGCCTAGTCATATGCATTTCCTTTTGGCTTGTTATCACTATTCATCCTCTTAAAGGCATGTCAAATGTTGAAACCCCTTATAATACATATAGAATGCATATAGTTATAGGTTGGTTCTCCCGAGCCTTATCGGCAATGGGTGCTGGTCTGCCCTACGAGACTTTGGGGCGTGACACACAATTAGGGTCCTAGCCCTGCTCGGCTATGTAGTTGATAATTTATCTCATCAAAACGGCCTTCGAGACAGTATCTTGCATCAAAACTTTGTCTGGGCCTGCCCCAACTTGTAGTCAAACTCTGCTATCGTCACAGGGGCTTGGTACTTAGGACAAAACAAGAATCTCCCGATAGTGGTATCTGATATGTCAACTAGGACTCCATCCACCATCGTCTTTGTAAGTCGGGGCTGTGCAAGTGGCTATCCTTTCTTCAAGGTCGCCTCAATGATAGTAGCAACATAGGAGGCAAAGAACTCTTGAACTAACTTCGAGGAATAATTCCCTGGTAGTGTTGCTAACTAGTCTAATCTATATAGGGCTATAGTGTCTTGGAGCAGAGGAGCACTGTCAAACCCGATTGACGATCCTCGGCTTAAAAATAGTTCAGGGCTGTCAGTATCTATCGTTATCTAGGATGTCCTCTCTGTATATGTCCTGCATACCCTTGATGCACAACTATCTAGTCAGTCCAGCAATAGTAACTGGTGATAGGACATACATACAAATTGGCTAATGGGATTTATTTTCCAGCAGTCGCAAAAAGATACTCTTTCATGTCGCAAAAGTGATACAGGGGTCGCTTAAGAGATACCCCTTAGTGATGCGTACTTTGCTTTTTCGAAGGGATGAATATTTTTGTAACCATAGCTTAAGCGATGCGATGGACTCACCCTTTTTACATTCATCACTCAAGCGATCAGGGTACGCCAAAGCAACAGTGCCTAGTAACAAAACTCATAGAGCAAAATCAGCATCTTGAAAATATGGAATTAACTCTCAAGATTCATTTGAAACCCTGTGAATACAAACTAGTCATACTAGCCAACTAAATTCGATGTTCCAAACTCAACGGAATCGTCAAAATTGGTTCCGATGTTTCCTTGACCCAAAATTTGATAAGTCACAACTACGATAACTTCTGCACTAGAAATCCAAAAAATACTCAAAACACTCAAAAATTATACCAATGCTCATTCTAGAGCTAAAATCACATTCTAGAATCAATGGACCCATCAGAAATCCAATCCGAGCATCCAAACTCAAAATGCTGACTAAAGTTAAACCTTAATTAAATCGCAACTCAATTTCCAACTTCAGACACCAAATCCACATATCAACTCCAAATCTGATTTTGATAACTCTACTAGACCAGTTTATAAATTTTAGAACTAATCTAATTAGTAAAATTCAATTTCGAGACTCAAATCTCCAAATGACTCCAAAATTCATAAATTAGGAACTTAAACGTTAAAAACTGTTCTCTTTAGCCAAACTCAACTTTTCTCAAGATTTTTATAAATATATTTTTTCAACCGATCAAATAGGACTTGAAGTATCAAGAGGGGTAAAATAGTAATTTTTAAAAGTATAAAAATGACTTTTACGGTTATTATAGATACAATCGATTGCTATTAAGGGCTAACGAAAGGGTGTAGAACCACAGATGGGCAAAACCATATGATCACATATCAAATCACATCAAATCCATAAACAAAATAGGTAGACACATAGGAGTATATAGATCCTAGATCGAATAACTCAGGCAAAGATTGATATCAAACTAGGAAGATACCTATTAGAAGTATATTAGAAGACTCTACCTTTGGTTTCCCTAGAAAAGAATAACACCAGGCCACTCCACGACCATCAATCATGATGATAGCTCTTCCTTATTCTTACTGAACCATAGCATTACTCACACCTCTACCAAAAATACGACCACTACTAGTTTGACCTCCACTAGTTTGACCTCCACCAAGATCTCTAGTATGAGGCGCTCATCCTCTAGCTGGAGTAGTACCTCCATGTTGGGACCCTATTTTTGGACTGCATAGAGCAACTTGAATATAACTGAAAGGGTTCTTCATGTCACAACTGAGGCCTGAGGTCTAAGAGTGAAATGGCAAATGGAACCCCATAGTCCCCCAACAAGCCTCAAAGTATCTATATTCACATCATCGGTTTGGAAGCGTATACAAATAGTAAACACATAGTTCTAAGGGACGAAAAAATAGGACTCACGCTATCGGGATGTCATAGGAAAATGGAGTAATATGAATTCACATAACACGTAGCACACAAAGGCTAAGGGACGGGTAAGTATGGCTCACTTTATGGGGGAAATTCGAGACTTAGGATCTTCCATATTTCCACGTCAAACATACATAAGTATCATAATCCTCATAACAAACCATAATAGTCATATCCAAAAGATATCCGTAAGCATAAGCTCCAAATACAACACATAACACATAGATCCGACAAGAGTCTACAAGATGTCCAACAACGCCTCTAGTCATAAGATGGGACGGGGGCAAAGACATGTCCCAAGCTTACCCTTAAAGTATAGATAATATTTGCAAAAGCAACATAAAGTAGAGGAATGGTAGCTTGTCCTTGGAAGATAGGACTCACCATAATAAATGCCTCAAAACCCAATCTAGCCATCGAGCGGTGGATGAAAATAATCTTCGATCCCTACATGGTGAGATCATTTAGGCAAAAGTATGTGTTAGTACGTTTGAATATACTAAGTATGCGGGGTGCAATGCATGTAACTTACAAAAACTTGCATATCAATGTTAGATGGCAAGGGCACATAATATAGAAAGAGATTTATAGCAAGGAATATAATATAACAAGATGCTATGAAATTTATGATGCCTGAAATGCAAATGATACTCATATATATATAGTGGGGATGTGACCATAACCGATATCTCAAACCCATGCGAGCTACCACATTAATTTGCCTGATGTTAACCTCCCATCGAGTGAGAGAAGATCACTTGCCAAAAGTAATCTACACCACATCTTATGACCAGTCATTTCGGAAGGATTTCCATATGTAAACATATCATATCATATCATACCATTTCATAAATGAATAGTCATCCCTTATGACCCGATCATTTCGGCAATAACTACCATTCTTATGTTGGCACATAGTTCAAGGAAAGGAAGAGACCCTTTGGGGATAACTTTAACGCCCTCAATCCATTGGTGCTAAGTCGTCATCCCACAATAATACATATATGTATATATACATGCTTTCAAAAAGAGGAAATAGTCATTTTTCAAATCCTTGCAATGTATTCTTAGTCTTAAAAACCAAACACTTCTTCGTAATAATTCATACTAGTCTCAAATGCCAAAATCATAATTCACAGTCATAATACTCATGCATAGGGATAGTGGATAGCCCATTCATATACAAGATGGTGCAAGCACTCAAAATGCTGAAAGAGTCATAATCATAGACATGTATGTGATCACATTCTTGTCATAACCAATATCTTATCAAAATCATATCATAAAACTTAATTGGGCTTACCTCACTTCATAATTTCCATGAACATGAATGCATATGCTATGAATAATGCGAGAATGACATGGGTAATTGAGGTTACATCTAAAATAATCAATACAATATGAAATTCAAGTGAAAACATAATTAAATCCACATTTAAAATCATAATATAATCACCCATGAATAAACTAGCCTTGAAAAGGGACATAAATATTCATAATTTAATAACCTCAATGTAAATCATCACAATAGAGGTTAAAGTAACTTAAAATCATCAAATATGTATAGCTCATACATCAATTTAATTTAATAAATCAAAATAATAAAAATTCACATGTAAAGTAAGCTTAATTTAACAGAAAATTGCTTGAAATGATTTGAGTCATCTTGATTGAAAGGAATCAAGGATCAAACTCACATACCTTCGCTAATGAAGGAATTCCAATAAGAAATTTGAAGAAGAATGAGTCATCCTTTGATTCCCAAGCTAAAATCCCCATTAGAGTTCTTGAGAGAGGCTTGAGAGAATTTGATTTTTGAAACTAAGGGTTAGTCTTCAATGAGGGTTTTGAATTAGTGTAGGAGAAGTTTAGGAATGTAAAATGGGTTTTAAGGTCTTAAAAAGCCTTACGGATAGGCCAAAATATAAAAAATAACTTAATAAAATGAGAATTTGAATTTTAATTGGGACTTCTCATGCCTAGCTTCACGGTCCATGAAGGCTCCCGTCTAGCACAGACAAAATTTACGAAAAAGGCTATAACTTCTTGGTCTGAACTTGGAATAAGGTGAAACCAGATGTGTCGGAAAGCTAACTCAAAGAGCTTTAATTTGATAGGCCGTGGGTCACCCAGTTCATTTCATGATAAGAGATATACCCATTTAAAGTGACCCTTCAATCGGTACTTATGAAAAACTTAGCCAATGGAATTCCGTTGAAACTTGACTCGATGTAGGAGACCCATGATGGGCTTAAACAATATAAATGAGCTTGAATTGAAGGATTGAAGGTGAACCTATCTTGAGATTGAAGATCCTATACTTAGAAAAATTTTACGAAATCAACTCCACGGGGGGCCATACGGCCTGTATCAAGTCACACGAGCCGTGTGACTGGCCGTGTGACTACACTTAGGCCAAAAATAGTCCTTTCAAGCTTAAAGCCATTCACACTGCCCTCCACATGGTCCATGAAGTGTCACATGGCCCGTGTTGGGTCCAAGTGTTACATGCCTTAGCTTGAAACTCCACACCAAGGACACACTCTAAAAAATTAAGGCTAAGTGTCGTACCACTAGAGGTCACACGATCACACGGGCCGTGTAGTCTCTGTTGAGACAACGCTTGGTCCAAATTTTTTCCAAAAATGAAATCCTCAAGTTTCGGTGAAGTCACACTATATCCGGGTTATTACGTTATCTCCCCTTTAGGAATATTCATCCTCAAATATGGTAGAACAAGGATTTAAAGGCTTGACTTAGAACATGAAACTTCCAAACACAAGGTATAATGCATAATTCATCATTTGAAAATCACAAGGTCATTAAATCTCAAATCAAAATGTATTCAAATCTTTTAAAACATCATAAAGTAAATTATTTTCATGCACATGTATGCATGTCATATCATGAGACTCAAGAGTGAACGAATTAGGACCATTGAGAATAGGAAGAACCTAATACCATAGGCTTGAGTAGATTGAAAAGTGTTGAGGTATCACTGCATCATACTTGATTCCACTTCTCACATTGCACTTTCAACATGTTGATCCTTGTTGCGAAGCCTCTTAACATGCCCCTCCAAGACCTCAACTAGAACTTTCTTTTAAAAACTTCTCTTCAACCTCAACACCATCTGAAAGCACAATAGTACAACGATCACCAACCAACTTCCTCAACATAGACACATGGGAAACCGAGTGAGTAGAACTCAAATCCGGAGGCAAATCCAACCTATATGCCATATTCCCAATTCGCTAAAAAATATCTCATAAGGACCTACATACTGGGGACCTAGCTTGCCCTTCTTCCTAAAACATATTACACCCTTTATAGGAGAGACCTTCACGTACACCTAAACACTAATATAAAACTCAAGATCCTTCTTTCCAACATCCAAATAAGACTTTTGATGACTTCAAACCATCTTACTTTCCCAAACCAATTTTACTCTTTCCATAGCCTCCAAAGCTAAATTCGAGCTTATAGAAGTCATCTCATCTAACTCAAACCATCCCACCAAAGACCTACACCTTCTACCACACAAAGTGCCAAATGGTGCCATACCAATGCTTGCATGAAAGCTATTGTTGTAAGCCAACTCAATAGGTACTCGATGATCACCCCAATTAACCTTGAGTTCCATCACACAAGACCTTGACATGTCCCACAAAGTTTGAAGTATCCTCCCGGCTTGCATAACAGATTGAAAATGAAAAGTGGTATGTACTTCAACTTCATCTTGGGGCCAAGTCCCCCCCCCTCTTTGAGGTGATTTAAAAAAGTGAGTAGTAAGTTGGATGCCACAATCTGATATATTAAAGGTAGCATACCACCCAGTCTAACCAACTCCAAAATATATAACTTAGCATTGTCTCTCTTCGTACCATGCCACTAGTATACTTCTCTCAAACCCTAGTACCTCTTAGTAGATCTCGAGTGAATAGAATAATGAGTACTATGGTCTTTACTCACGATCATTTCCTTAAGAGCATCATCACCCAAAACATACAATCGATCTTGGTACCAAAGCCCACCATCTCCCCCTTGGGAGGGAACCTCTATCTTATTCTTTTGCAACCAACATCTTCAATCTAACCAATGACAGATCTAGATCTTGCTTAGCCTTAGCATCAACAACCACACAAGATTTGGCCCCATTCTGAATATGAACACCACCATCATTAGAGTCAGTCAACCTAACATCCAATCCAACCAAAAGGTGAACGTCATTTGTCGACTCTTTCTTCCCTTCATCAGCATGACCCACACTTCTCATAGATAGTACACTAAGAGCATCAACTTTAATATTTGCCTTGCCGAAATTACATTGTAGACTCATACCATAACCCTTAAGGAGTTCCAACCCTCTCCATAGTCTCAAGTTAAGATCCCTTTGAGTGAACACTTATTGCAAACTCTTGTGGTTGGTGAAGACATCAACATGCACCCCATACAAATAGCATCTCCAAATCATCAAGGCAAACAGTATCTCTACCAACTCAAGGTCATGAGTCGGGTAATCATGCTCATGTAACTCCAACTGCCTTGATGTATAAGCTATCATCTTAATATGTTACATGAGTACACAACCCAAGCAAAATTGAAAAGCATCACAATATACCACCAACCTATCTAAACCATCCGAGAAATTCAAAATAGAAGCCGATGTAAGCCGACCTTTCAAAGTATGAAACTCAGCTCACACTCATCTAATCATACAAACTTGGGCTTCTTTCAAGTCAACTTGATCAATAGAGATACAATAGATGAGCAACATTCAACAAAACTTCTACCTTAACCAGCTAACCCAAGAAAACTTTGAATACCCAAAGGAGGAAGCTTGTCAAACAATGCTCATCCTTCACCAACTCCCTTTTGTGCTTATCTGTATGATCAACTATAGCATCTTCCCTGCCTCGATTGCATTATGAGCCCAAAGTGACTCTCCCTATCTGGTAGGGAGGAATAGAGACAGAAAATCTTATGACACGTTCTATGGCACAATAAGGATCATGAAAAAGTGAAACATTTCCTAAAATGCCTTGTAGCTTCCAACCCATATATGTGGTGTGCCTCAAACCCATGAATTAGACCCTACTTAACGCTGAATGTTAGACTATAAGGACCATTTATAAACCTAGTGCTCTGATACCATCTCTGTCATGACTCGAACCTGCGGTCTAGGAGTGACATGGCGAACGCGAACCCAAGAGTCCCCAAACAAGCCTCAATGTATCCATATTCACATCATTAGTTTGGAAGCGTATACAAATAGTAAACATATCGTTCTAAGGAACGGAAAAATAGGACTCACACTAAGGGGATTTCATAGGGAAAGGGAGTAACATGAATTCATATAACACGTAGTACATAAAGACTAAGGGGTGGGTAAGTGTGACTCAATCTATGGGGGAAATTCGGGACTTAGGATCTTCTATATTTCCACATCAAACATACATAAATATCATAATCCTTATAATAAAACCATAATAGTCATATCCAAAAGATATCCATAAACATAAGGTCCAAATACAAGACATAACACATAGATCTGACAAGAGTATACAAGATATCCAACAATGCCTCTAGTCATAAGATGAGACGGGGGCCAAGACATGTCCCGGGCTCACCCTCAATGTATAGCTAACATAAGCAAAAGCAACATAAGGTAGAGGAATCGTGGCTTGTTCTTGGAAGGTAGAACTCAACATAACAAATGCTTCATAACTCGATCTAGCCTTCGAACGGTGGATGAAAGTAATCTCTGATCCCTACATGGTGAGATCATGTTCGCAAAAATATGCAGTAGTACGTTTGAATGTACTAGTATGGGGGTGCAATACATGTAACTTACAAAAACCTAAATATTAATGTTAGATGGCAAGGGCATAAGATGCTATGAAATTCATGATGCATAAATGCAAATGATGCTCATATATATAGAAGGGATGTGACCATAACCGACATCTCAAACCCATGTGAGCTATTACATGAACTTGCCCAATGTTGACCTCCTATCAAGTGAGAAAAGATCACTTGGCAAAGGTAATCTACACCACACCTTACGACCCGATCATTTCGTATGTGGTGGCTATCTTCCTTATGACCCGATCATTTCGGAAGAATTTCCATATCAAAACATATCATATCATAAATGAATAGTCATCTCTTACGACTTGATCATTTCAGGGATGACTACCATTCATATGTTGTCACATAGTTCAAGAAAAGGGAGAGAGCCCTTGGGGATAGCTCTAACGCCCTCAATCTATCGGTGCTAAATCGGCATCCCATAATAATACATATATGTGTGTATACATGCTTTCAAAAAGAGGAAATAGTCATTTTTCAAATCCTTGCAATGTATTCTTAGTCTTAAAAACCAAACACTTCTTCGTAATAATTCATACTAGGCTCAAATGTCAAAATCATAATTCACAGTCATAATACTCATGCATAGGGATAGTCCATTTATATACAAAATGGTGCAAGCACCCAAAATGCTCAAAGAGTCATAATAATAGACATTTATATGATCACATTCTCGTCATAACCAATATCTTATCAAAATCATATCATAAAACTTAATTGGCTTAACTCACTTCATAATTTCCATGAACATGAATGCATATGCTATGAATAATGTGAGAATGATATGAGTAATTGAGATTACATCTAAAATAATCAATACAATATGAAATTCAAGTGAAAACATAATTAACTCCACATCTAAAATTATAATATAATCACCCATGAATAAACTAGCCTTGAAAAGGGACATAAATATTCATAATTTAATAACCTCAATGTAAATCATCACAATAGAGCTTAAAGTAACTTAAAATCATCAAATATTGTACAGCTCATACATCAATTTAATTTAATAAATCAAAATAATAAAAATCCACATATAAAGTAAGCTTAATTTCATAGAAAATTTCTTGAAATGATTTGAGTCACCTTGATTAAAAGGAATCAAGGATCAAACCCACATACCTTTGCTAATGAAGAAATTCCAATAAGAAATTTAACGAAGAATGAGTCATCCTTTGATTCCCAAGCTAAAATCCCCATTAGAGTTCTTGAGAGAGGCTTGAGAAAATTTGATTTTTGAAACTAAGGGTTAGTCTTCAATGAGGGTTTTGAATTAGTGTAGGAGGAGTTTAGGAATGTAAAATGGGTTTTAAGGTCTTAAAAAGCCTTGGGGATGGGCCAAAATATCAAAAATACCTTAATAAAATGATCCCTTGAATTTTAAATGGGACTTCTCATGCCTAGCTTTACGGGTCGTGAAGCTCTTCATGTCAATTGAGGCTCCCATCTAGCATAGACAGATTTTACAAAAAAGCCTATAACTTCTTGCTCCGAACTCAGAATAAGGTGAAACCAAATTTGTTGAAAAGCTAATTCAAATAGCTTTAATTTGATAGGTTGTAGTCATCCTGTTCATTTTGTGCTAAGAGATATGCCCATTTAAAGTTGACTCTTCAATCGGTACTTATTAAAACTTAGCCAATGGAATTCCTTTGAACTTGACTCGATGTAGGAGACCCATGATGGCCTTAAACAACATAAATGAGCTTGAATTGAAGGCTTTTAGATAAACCTAGCTTGATCTTGAAGATACCATACTTAGAAAAAATTTACGAAATCAACTCCATGGAAGGCCACACATCCCATATCAAGTCACACGAGCCATGTGACCGGCCGTGTGACTACAATTTGGCAAAAAATTATCACTTCAAGCTTAAGGCCATTCGCATAGCCCTCCAGACGGTCCGTGAAGTGTCACATGGCCCATGTGGGGTCCAAGTGTTACGTGCCTTTGCTCGAAATGCCACAGCAAGGCCACACTCCCAAAAATTAAGGCTAAGTGTCGTACCACTGGAGGTCACACACTCCGTATGACCTCACACGGGCCGTGTAGTCTTTGCTTAGATGACACTTGGTCCAAATTTTGTCCAAAAATGAAGTCCTCAAGTTCCGATACAGTCACAAAATATCCGGGTCATTACATTATCTCCCCTTTGGGAACATTCATCCTCGAATGTGGTAAAACAAGGCTTGAATGCCTGACATAGAACATGAAATTTCCAAACACAAGGTATAATGCATAATTCATCATTTGAATATCATAAAGTCATTAAATCTCAAATCAAAACTTATTCACATCTTTCAAAAACAACATAATATAAATTACTTTCGTGCATATCTATGCATGTCATGTCATGAGACTCAAGTGTGAATGAATTAGGACGATTGAGAATAGGAAGAACCTAATAACATAGTCCTACGTAGATTGGAAAGGATAGAGGTATCGTTTGCAAGCTCATTTATGTTGTTTAAGGTCATCATGGGTCTCCTACATCGAGTCAAGTTCAAAGAAATTCCATTGGCTAAACTTTTCACAAGAACCAATAGAAGGACTAACTTTAAATGGTCATACCTCTTATCACAAAATGAATTAGGTGGCCTATGACCTGCAAATTGAAGCTCTTTGAATTAGATTTCCAACACATCCAGTTTCACCTCATTCTGAGTTCGAATCAAGAAGCTATACTCATTTTCGTAAAGCACATCCATGCAGAGTTTCCTGTGATTTTTCTAAGTGTTGCTTCACGGGAGGGTTCATGGTCCATGTGACCTTGTACAGATCATGAGACCTTCTCATGGGACCCTTGGCAACAAATTTAATTCCGCTTCATTAATGGTTTTTTTTGTAATTATGACTACTTCTAAGGGACTTTTGTGACTTCCTATGTTATCCTAAGATCTCCAAATGACCTAAACTCTTCTCCTCTCATTCAAATTCAGTGTTACACTTAGAATTATTTCAACTCTCTCTTAAAAACTCTCTCATAGACTCTTGTAAAGACCAAACTTGTGAATTAAGGGAAGACACTTTTCTTCATCAAATTTCTTATTCAATCTTCTCAATTAGCTAAGGTACGTGGGATTGACTCTTGGTCCCTTTCAATAAAGAAGATCCAAACTCTTTTACACTTGATTTATGGAATTTAAGCTTACTTTAATTATGGGTGTTGAAGACTATAGTTTATTAAATTCAATTGAAGTATACGCTATGCTTTATTATTGATTTTAAATTGATTTAAACCTTAATATGTTGAATTACATGATTATTATGAAGATCTGAATATGTATTGTCCCTTTAAAGTTTGATTTATACATGAAAAATTTAAATTGTGACTTGAAAGTGGATTTAATTATGGATTTACTTGAATTTCATATTGTATTGATGAGTTAAGATTGAATCTATATTGCTCATTGTTATTCACATATCATTCATGGCATATGCATTCATGAGCATTGGATTTTATGGAATTATCGATGGATTGAACTCACATATGTTCTATGAAATTGATTTCGGTGAGTTAAATTTACATATATAGTTATGACAAGAATGTGATCACATAAATGCATATTGATATTGGCTCTTTGAGGTGTTGGGTGTTTGCACCATATTGTTAAGTGAATGAGCTATTCCTACGCATGAAAAGTATGATTCGAAGTATGATTTGTCTTTTGAGCACAAGTATGAATGATTATGATGAATGTTTGACTTTTAAGCCTAAATGTGCATTGAATTGATTGAAATGATAATTTCTTCTTTTGAAAGTATGTAGATATATAAATATTCTCGTGGGATGATTAACTTAGCACCGATGGATTGGGGGCATCAGGACTATACCCAAGGTCCTCTCCCTCTCTTGAACTATGTGCTAGCATAGGGATATGGTTGACATGATCGATGATCAGGTCATAAGGAATGGTTACACATTGATATGATATGATATGATATGATATTGAAAATCCTTCTAAAATGACTGGGTTGTAAGGAAGGTGTCCATCCACCACACGGCAAGTGTGATATAGATTAACTTTGGAAAATAATCCTCTCCTGCCGATGGTAGGTCTCCATTGGACTAATTCATGTAATATCTTGAATGAATTTGATTTGTCAGTTACAATCCATCCCTACTATATATGAGCATTATGGCATTACACGCATCACTAATTTCATGGAATATTATTATATTACTTCTCTTGATATATATCTCCTTCCATTTTATGTGCCCTTGCAATTTAATATTGAATGCATGTTTGATAAGTCATATGCATTGCATGCTCGTATGCTTAGTACATTCGAATATACTAGCACATACATTTGGCTACATGATCTAACCATATAGGGATTGGAGATTTCCTTCATCTACTGTATGACAGCTAGATTGGTCTTAAGATACTTTTTGTGTTGAGTCCTATCTTCCAAGGACAAGACATTACTCCTCTACTATGTTGCTTTTGTTTATGTTATTTACTTTTAGGGTGAGCCCGAGACATGTCTTGGTCCCCATCTTATCTTATGACTAGAGGCATTATTGGGTATCTTGTAGACTCTTGTATAGATATATTTTATGTGATGCCACTTGGGGATTATGATTATGGCTATCCATTGGATATGGCTAATGTGATTCGGTTATGATATGAAGTGTATGTATGTTATGATGTGGAACTATGGAAGATCCTAAGTCTCGTTTTGCCCACATAGAGTGAGTCATGCTTACCCGCCCCTTAGTTCTTATATGCTATGTGCTATGTGAATTCATATTTATCCCTATACCTATGAAATCCCCATAGCATGAGTCCTACTTTTCCGTCCCTTAGAAATATGTGTTTACTATCATTAATACGCTTCCAAACTGATGATGTGTATATGGATAATTTGAGGCTTGTTTTAGGACTCTTGGGTTCCTATTCACTATGTCATTCCTTGACCCTAGGTTTGGATCATGACAGAGATGGTATCAAAGCACTAAGTTTATAAATTGTCCTCGGAGTCCAACATGACGCATCAAGTGGAGTCTTATTCATGGGTGTGAATTTTGTCACATCTATGGGTAGGAGGTTACATGACTTTTTAGGAAATGTTTCACTTTTTCATGATTCTTATCGTGCCATGGAACGTGTCTTAAGATTTCCTGTCTCCATCCCTCCCTACCGAATAGGAAGAGTTACTTTGGGCTCGTAATGCAATCTAGGCAAGGAAGATGTTGTAGTTGATCTTATGGATGAGGTCAAAAGGGAGTTAGTAAAGGATGTGGATTATTTGATAAGGTTGAGAAATTCAAAATGGGACTTAATATTTTGTGATTGTTGATTCCAAGGCAAAGTAAGACTTAGACCCATCATTGGTTGTGTTGAAGAGGTTGATTGCTAAAAATAAGATAGAGGTTTTCTCCCAAGGTGGAGATGGCATAATTCGATACCAAGATCGGTTATGTATTCTAGATGTTGAAGGTCTTAGGGAGGTGGTCATGAGTAAACCCCACAACTCTCTTTATTCTGTACATCCCAGATCCACCAAGATCTATCGAGATTTGAGGGAAATGTATTGGTGGCATGGTATTAAGAAGGACATAGCTAGATTTGTATCTGAACACTCTAATTGCTAACAAGTGAAGGCAGAACATCAAAGCCCCGATTGTTTGTTCCAAGACATTGAAATTCCTACTTGTAAATGGGAAGATGCGAATATGGACTTTGTGATTGGGCTTCCCCGTACCCAAAAGCAATTTGACTCCATATGGGTAATTGTTGGAAGAATGACTAAATCGGCTCACTTCTTATCGATTCGGACTACTTTCAATGTTGAGGACAATGCCAAATTATATATTTAGGAGTTGGTTAGACTGGATGGTGTGCCTACTTTTTATTATATTGGATTATGGTACCCAATTCACTTCTCAAATTTGGAGGTCTTTTCAAAGAGAACTTGGTATTAAGATGAAGTTAACTAGCACTTTGCATCCTCAAACCGATTGTTAAGCCGAGAGGACAATTCAAACTTTGGAGGACATGTTAAGGGCTTGTGTGTTGGAATTCAAATGTAATTGGGGTGATCATCTTCCACTTATTGAGTTTGGTCACAACAATAGCTTTCATGTTAGCATTGGTCTACCACCATTTGAGACTATATTTGGTAGAAGGTGTAGATCTCCGGTAGGGTGGTTTGAGTTAGATGAAATGACTTTTCTAGGATTTAATTTAATCATGGAGGCTATGGAAAGAGTGAAATTTATTAGGGGAAGGTTCAAAATGGCTCAAGGTTTCCAAAAGTCCTATTCGGGTGCTAGGAAGAGGGATATTGAGTTTCGTGATGGTGATTGGGTGTATGTGAAGGTCTCACCCATGAAGGGTTTTATGCATTTTGGTAAGAAGGGAAAGCTAATTCCCCAATATGTAGGTCCTTATGAGATTGTTGAGCGGATTGGGAATGAGGCCTATAGATTGGATTTGCCTCTGTATTTGAGTTCTATTCACCCAGTTTTCCATGTGTTTATGTTGAGGAAATGGCATGGTGATCCTAGTATAATTATGCCTTTGGAAAATGTTGAGGTTGAGGAGAAATTTTCCTATGAGGAAGTCCCGGTGGTGATCTTAGATAAGCAAGTAAAACGGGCTCACAACAATGATATTGCTTCAGGTAAGGTGTTTTGGAGAAATCAACATGTGAAGGGTGCTACATGGGAGGCAGAGTTAGACGTGATGAAATGATATCCCCATCTTTTCCAATCTACTCAAGCTTATGGCATAGGTTCTTCCTATTCTCAATGGTCCTAATTCTTTCACTCTTGAGTTTCATGACATGATATGCATACATGTGCACAAAAATGATTTAAAGATACTTTGAATGATTTAAAGAGGTTTTGATATGAGTTTTAATGACTTTTTGATTTTTCAGTGATAACATATGCATTGTATCTTATGTTTTGATGTTTCATGTTCTAAGTCAAGTCTTTCAAGACGTTTTCTAGCACATTCGAGGATGAATGTTCCCAAGGGGGACACGATATAAGGACCTGGACTTTGTATAGCCTTAATGGATCTTAGGAATTTGGTTCCAAAATTTTTGGATCAAGGTGATGCTTCAGGGAAGCCTCCACGGTCCATGTGAAGGCATATAGACCATATGGAGATGCCTTGAAGTGGCCTTTGGTCTTGTTTAGAGGTGTGTAGGCTTTAATATGGAGTTTTAGACCGAGGCATACCAAACATAGACCCCACATTGTCTGTGTGGTGGACAGTATGGGTAGCCTTAGCCTAGAAGGTCCATATTTTGGCCAAGGTACTTCACGCATGGATCCTCTCACGGACCATATAGTCCTTCACGGTCCGTGAAGCCTTTCATATGGGCATCGAAGTGAAAATTTTCTAAGTGTTGGATCACCATCTCAAAACTTAGTCATTGAAAATTTTTTCTAAGGGATTCTTCATGGAGGAGGCATACATTCTTTATACCTTGGTACAGACCATGAAGCCATTCGTATATGTGCCTATATTAAATTTTTCAAAGTATGGAGTTACCATTTCGGACCTTCGTCAGTGAAATATTTTCTAAGTGTTGGATCACGGATCAAGTATATGGCCCTTATACCCTATCACGGGCCATGAAGCCCTCCATATAGGTGTTGGTGTACAATTTTCTAAGTACGGAATTCCTTTAGCTAAGCTTTTCATAAGAACAGAAAGAAGGGCCAACTTTAAATGGTCAAATTCCTTAGCACTAAATTGGATAGCCCAGGACCTACCAAATTGAAGCTCTTTGAATTAGCTTTCCAACACATCAAGTTTCATCTTATTCTGAGTTTGGAGCAAGAGGTTATGCCCATAAAGCCCATCCGTGTAGAGTTTCCTATGATTTGGCCAAGTTTCACGGGAGGATTTACAGTCGAGTGACCTTGTACAGACCGTGAGACCTTCTGACAGGAACCTAGGCAACAAATATTATTCCACTTCATTAGTGAGTTTTTTGTAATTATGGTTACTCCTAAGGGACTTTAGTGACTTCCTATGCTATCCTAAGACCTCTAAATAACCTAAAATTTTCTCCTCTCATTCAAATTCATTTCAAACATAGAACTACTCTAACTCTCTCTTAAGAACTCTCTCAAAGACTCTTGTAAAGACTAAACTTGGGAATATAATTAAGGGAAGACTTTTGTTCATCAAATTTCTTCTTGAATCTTCTTAATTAGCTAAGGAATGTGGGATGATTCTTCATCCCTTTTAACCAAGAAGACCCAAACTCTTTTGCACTAGATTTATGGAATTTAAGCTTACTTTAATTATGGATATTGAAGACTACTGTTTGTTAAATTCAATTAAAGCATGAGATATGTTTTATTATTGATTTTAAATTGATTTAATCCCTATTATGTTGACTTACATGATTATTATGAAGATTTGGATATGCATTGTCCCTTTAAAGTTTGATTTAAGCATGGGTAATTTAAATTGTGATTTGAATGTGGATTTACTTGAATTTCATATTGTATTGATGATTTAGGATTGAATCTATATATTCCATTGCTATTTGCATATCATTCATGATATATCCATTCATGAGCATTAGATTTTATGGAATTATCGATCGGTTGAACTTACATATATTTTATGAAAATGATCTCGGTGAGTTAAACTCATGTATATGTTTATGACAAGAATGTGATCATATAAATGTCTATTATTATTGGATTTTTGAGTAAATTGGGTGCTTGCACCATATGGTTAAGTGAATGAGTTATTCCTTTGCATGAAAAGTATGATTCGAAGTATGATTTGGCTTTTGAGCCCAAGTATGAATGATTATGAAGAATGTTTCTCTTTAAAGCCTAAATGTTCGTTGAAATGATTGAAATGTTTGAAATCATAATTACCTCTTTTGAAAGTATGTATATGTATAAGTATTCTCGTGGGATGTTTAACTTAGCACCAATGGATACGGGGCGTCAGGGCTTTCCCCAAGGGTCCTCTCCCTTTCCTTGAACTATATGCCAACATAGCTATATGGTAGTCATTACTGAAATGATCGTGTCGTAAGGAATGGTTACATATTGATATTATATGATATTGGAATTCCTTTTGAAATAACTGGGTCGTAAGGAAGGTGTCTATCCACCGAGATGATGGAGTCGTAATGTGTGATGTAGATTACACTTGGAAAGTAATTTTCTCCTACCGATGGGAGATTTCCATTGAACTAATTCATGTAATAGCTCGCATGAGTTTGATTTATCGGTTATAGTCCATTCCCACAACATATGAGCATTATGGCATTACATGCATCATGGATTTTATGGCATTTTGTTATACTACTTCTCTTGATATACATGACTCCTTCCATATTATGTGCCCTTGCCATCTTACGTTGAGTGCATGTTTGATAGGTCATATACATTGCATGACCGCATACTTAGTACATTCAAACATACTAATGCATACTTTTGCCTACATGATCTAACCTTATAGGGACCGGAGATTTCCTTCATCCACCGTACGTTGGCTAGATTGTATCTTGAGATACTTGTTATGGTGAATCCTATCTTCCAAGTATAAGCCACCATTCCTATACCTATGTTGCTTTTATTTATATTATTTACTTTGAGGGTGAGCCGGAGGCATGTCTTGACCCCTGCCCTGTCTTATGACTAGAGTTATTGTTAGACATCTTGTAGACTCTTATACGGATATATGTTATGTGATGATACTTGGGGATTATGATTATGACTATCTATTGGATATGTCTAATATGATTAAGTTATAATATGATGTGTATGTTTGTTATGATGTGGAAATGTGGGAGATCCTAAGTCCTATTTTGCCCCCATAGAGTGAGTCATACTTATCCACCCCTTAATTCTTATACGCTATGTGCTATGTTAATTCATGCTAATCCTTATCCCTATGACATCCCCATCGTGTGAGGTCCTATTTTGCAGTCCCTTAGAACCATGTGTTTACTATTTTTAATATTCTTTCGAACTGATGATATATATATGGATACTTTGATTCTTGTTTGGAGACTCTCGGGTTCCTATTTTCCATGTCACTCCTAGATCCTAGGACCAGGTCGTGACAGATATCACATCAGAGCACTAATTTATAAATTGTCCTCAGAGTCCAACATATTGCGTCAAGTAGAGTCTTATTCATGGGTGTAAAGTGCACCACATCTATTGGTAGGAAGCTACAAGGTGTTTTAGAAAATGTTTAACTTTTTCATGATTCTTATCTTTCCATGGAATGTGTCTTAAGATTTCCTATGTCCATCCCGCCCTACTGAATAGGGAGAGTTACTTTGGGCCCGTAATGGAATCCAAGCAAGGAATCTGTTATAGATGATCTTATGGATGACGTCAAAAGGGAGTTGGTGAAAGATAAGCATTATTTGCCAAGATTGGGGAACTGGGTTGAGTTCATCCAATGGTGGTTTCGTTAATGTTCAGAATGGGGCTGAATCTTCTGTGATTGTTGATATTAAGGCAAAAAAAGACTTAGACCCATTATTGCCTGCGTTGGAGAGGTTGGTAGCTGAATATAAGACAGGGGTTTTCTCCCAAGGGGGAGATGGTGTAATTCAGTACCAAGATTAGTTGTATGTACCACATGTTGAAGGTCTTAAGGAGATGGTCATGAGTAAATCCCAGAACTCTCTTTATTCTGTACATTCAGGATCCACCAAGATATATCAGGATTTCAGGGAAATGTATTAGCGGCATGGTATTAAGAAGGACATAGTTAGATTTATATCCGTCGCTCTAATTGCCAACAAGTAAAGATGGAACATCAAAGGCCTGGTTGTTTGGCCCAAGACATTGAAATTCCTACTTGGAAATGGGAAGACGTGAATATCGACTTTATGATTGGGCTTTCCTGTACCCAAAAGAAATTTCACTCTATGTGGGTATGTTGGAAGAATGACCAAATTGACTTACTTTTTATCTGTTGGGACTACTTTCAATGTTGAGGACAATGCCAAGCTATATATTTGGGAGTTGGTTAGACTGGATGGTGTGCCTACTTTTTATTATATTGGATTGTGAGACCCAATTTATTTCTCACTTTTGGAGGTTGTTTCAAAGAGGACTTGGTACTAAGGTGAAGTTAAGTACCACTTTTAATCCTCAAACCGATGGGCAAGCCGAGAAACCAATTCAAACTTTGGAGGACATATTGAGGGCTTGTGTATTGGAATTCAAAGGTAATTGGGATGATCATGTTCCACTTACTGAGTTTGCTTACAACAATAGCTTTCATGCTAGTATTGGTATAGCACCGTTTAAGACTTTATATGGTAGATGGTGTAGCTCACTGGTGGGCTGGTTTGAGTTAGGTGAAATGACTTTTACAGGCCTAGATTTATTGTTGGAGGCTATGGAAAGAGTTAAATTGATTAGGGGAAGGTTGAAGATGGCTTAAAGTCACCAAAAGTCCTATTGGGGTGCTAGAAAAGGGGATCTTGACTTTCGTGTTACTGATTGGATGTATGTGAAGGTCCGACCCATAAAGGGTGTAATGCGTTTTGCTAAGAAAGGCAAGTTAAGTCCCCGGTATGTAGGTCCTTATAAGATTGTTGAGAGGATTTGGAATGCGGCTTATAGATTGGATTTGCCTCCGGATTTAAGTTCTAGTCTCTCAGTTTTCCTAGTGTTTATGTTGAGGAAATGGCTTGGTGATCCTAATAAAAATGTGCCTTTTAAAGCTGTTGAGGTTGAGAAGAAAATTTCCTATGAGGAAGTCCCTCTTGAGATCTTTGATAGGGAAGTGAAGCGGCTTCGCAATAAGGATGTGGCTTCAAGTAAGCTGCTTTAGAGAAATCAACATATGGAGGCTGCTACGTGAAAGGCAGAGTTGGATATGATGAAATGATATCTCCATCTTTTCCAATCTACTCAAGCCTATGGTATTAGGTTTTTCCTATTCTCAGTGGTCCTAATTCTTTCACTCTTGAGTTTCATGAGATGACATGCATACATGTGCACGAAGAAGATATAGAGATGTTTTGAATGATTTAAAGAGATTTTGATATGAGTTTTAATGACTTTATGATTTTTAAGTGATGAAATATCTATTGTGTCTTTTGTTTTGATGTTTCATATTCTAAGATAAGCCTTTCAAGCCTTGTCCTAGCATATTCGCGCACGAAAATGTTCCCAAGGGGGAGATGATGTAAATATGTGCACTTTGAATAACCTTAATGGAGCTTTGAAATTTTTTCAGGAAATATTTTGGACCAAGGTAATGCTTCAGGGAAGCCTCCACGGTTCGTGTGAAGGTATACGGATCATGTGGAGGTGCCTTGAGGTGGCTCTTGGCCTTGTGTGGGGTGTGTAGGATTTATATGGAATTTGAGACCAAGGCATACCACACAAGGACCCCACGCGGTCCATGTGAGGCTTCACAGTCCGTGTGGTAGACCATATGGGTAGCCTTGACTTAGAAAGTCCACATTTTCTTCAAGGAATTTCACACATAGACCCTCTCACGGACCATATAGTCCTTCACGATCCGTGAGGCCTTTCGTATGGCCATCGGAATGAAAATTTTCTAAGTATTGGATCACCATCTTGGAACTAAGTCTTTTCGAAGAATTTTTCTAAGTGATGCTTCATGAGGAGGCATACGGTTCGTATACCTTGGTATGGACCGTGAAGCCATCTGTAAGGGTGGCTACGTTGAATTTTTCTAAGTATGTAATTACCATCTTGGACCTTCATCAGTGAAATATTTTCTAAATGTTGGATCACGGAGCAAGTATATGGTCTGTATACCCTATCACGGGCCGTGAAGCCCTCCGTATGGGTGTTGATGTGCAATTTTCTTAGTATGGAATTCCTTTGGCTATGCTTTTCAAAAGAACCAATGGAAGGGATAATTTAAATGGTCATATTTCTTAGCACAAAACAAATTAGATGACCCCTGACCTACCAAATTGAACCTTTTTGAATTAGCTTTCCAACGCATACAGTTTCATCTCATTTTGAGTTTGGAGCAAGAGGTTATGCTTATTTTCGTAAAGCTCATTCGTGCAGAGTTTCCTGTGATTTGTCTAAGTGTTGCTTCACAGGAGGATTCACAGTCCATGTGACCTTGTACGGACTGTGAGATCTTCTCATGGAACCCATGTCAACAAATTTTATTCTGCTTCATTAATGGTTTCTTTATAATTGTGGCTACTCTTAAGGGACTTTTGTCACTCCATATGCTATCGTAAGACTTCCAAATGACTAAACTCTTCTCCTCTCATTCAAATTCATTCTCTGAGTTAGAATTATTTCAACTCTCTTCTAAGAACTCTCTCAAAGACTCTTGTGAAGACTAAGCTTGGGAATCAAGGGGAGACTCTTTTCTTCATCAAATTGCTTCTTGAATTTTCTCAATTAGCTAAGATATGTGGGATTGATTCTTGTCCCTTTCAACTAAGAAGACCCAAACTCTTTTACACTTGATTTATGGAATTTAAGCTTACTTTAATTATGGGTTTTGAAGACTATGAAGTATAGGATATGCTTTATTGTTGATTTTAAATTGATTTAAGCCTTAATATGTTGAATTACATGATTATTATGAAGATTTGAATATGTATTGTCCCTTCAAAGTTTGATTTAAGCATGGGTAATTTAAATTGTAATTTGAATGTGGATTTAATTATGGATTTACTTGAATTCATATTGTATTGATGATTTAAGATTTAATCTATATTGCCCATTGTTATTCACATATCTTTCATGGCATATGCATTCATGAGCATTGGATTTTATGGAATTATCGGTCGGTTAAGCTTATGAAAGTGATTTCAATGAGTTAAGCTTACATATATGCTTATGAGAAGAATGTGATCACATAAATGTTTATTGTTATTGTATCTTTGAGCATAATGGGTGCTTGCACCATATTGTTAAGTGAATGAGCTATTTCTATACATCAAAAGTATGATTCGAAGTATATTTTGCGTTTGAGCGCAAATATGAATGATTATGAAGAATGTTTTGCTTTTAAGCCTAAATGTGAATTGAAATGATTGAAGTGACAATTTCTTCTTATGAAAGCATGCATATGTATAAGTATTCTCATGGGATGTTCAGCTTTGCATCGATGGATTGAGGGTGTCAAGGCTATCGCCAAGGCTCTCCTTTTCCTTGAACTATGTGCCAACATAGGTAGATGGTATCCATTACCAAAATTATTAGGTCGTAAGGAATGGTTACACATTGATATGACATGATATTCAAAATTCTTCTGAAATGACTGAGTCATAAGAAAGGTGTCCATTTATCGAAATGATGGGGTAGTGAGGTGTGATGTAGATTACCCTTGGCGAGTAATCTTCTCCTACCAATAGGAGGTCTTCATCAGAGTAATTCATGTAATAACTTGCATGAGTTTGATTTATCTGTTATAGTCATCCCTACTATATATGACCATTATGGCATTACAACATTACATGCATTGTGGATTTCATGGCATATTGTTATACTACTTCTTTGATATATATAACTCCTTCCATATTTTGTGCCCTTGCCATCTAAAATTGAAATGCAGATTTGATAAGTCATATGCATTGCATGCCAAGATACTTAGTACATTCAAATGTACTAACACATACTTTTACCTACATGATCTAATATAGGGATCGAAGATTTTCTTCATCCACCGTACAACGGCTAGATCAGATCTTGAGATACTTGTTGTGGTGAGTCCTGTCTTCCAAGGACAAGCCACTATTCCTATACCTATGATGCCTCTGTTTATGTTATTTACTATAAGGGCCTAGGACATGTCTTGGCCCCTGTCCTATCTTATGACTGGAAGCATTGTTGAACATCTTGTAGACTCTTGTACGGATATGGCTTGGGGATTATGATTATGTCTATCTATTGGATATGGATAATATGATTCGATTATGATATGATGTGTATGTATGTTATGATGTGGAAAGATGGAAGATCTTAAGTCTCGTTTTGCCCCCATAGAGTGAGTTATATTACCTGCCCCTTAGTTTTTATATGTTATGTGGTATGTGAATTCATGTTAATCCCTATCCCTATGGCATCCCCATAGTGTGAATCCTACTTTTCCGTCCCTTAGAACTATGTGTTTACTATCTTTAATATGTTTCTGAATTGATGATGTGTATACGGATACTTTGAGGCTTGTTTGGGGATTCTAAGGTTCCTATTCTCCATGTCACTTCTAAATGCTAGGTCTGGGTCATGACACTCTCTTTTCCAAAAATTACCTATGATGTATTTGTGAGAGGAAGAGCTATGTCTCTAAAAATTTAGTGTTACCACTTGAGGGAGTGTTTGAGGTCTTGTAAACCATAAGTAGAATTGAGTCGTTCTAGAGCTAGAGGGACGATGTTGGAAAAGAAGAGACTATATAGTGAGAGTGGCAGTTGATTGAGGCTTATAATTAGAGTTATGCATTTTTAGGTATGTAGTGGGGTAAATTATTACGAAAGAGTAGTAAGTACCATCTGATTTTCCTAATGAGGTATAAAGGAAGAGTTATTGTTAAGATGAGTTAAAGTGTGCTCAAATTAGAAATAGGTTTATGTTGATGTGTCATTGTATTAGTGAGAGTGAAGTGCAGATGTTGTATACGGGAATAGAATAGTCATGTGGGGATAGATCTAAACTAGGCTTATGATTCTAAGAGGGGAGCCCTACGAGATTTATAGAGTTAGGAGCTTAACCAAGTAAGGAGGTATAGTGAATGGATAAATGCTACATGAGTTGTGAAAGGGAGATGGGTTGATCAATAATGCACTATAAGATTTTAATGAGATTATGTTCCCAATTCCATACTATAGTTGTAAGTTGGTATAATATGAGAGAAATATGTAATCACATATTAGAACTAGACTCTAATCTTGAACCTTGTGGAGTAGTGTGAAAACGGAGATAGCATTACGATAGTGATAGTCTTAGTTGGAGATTTCCTCTAAGAAGATTGCCATAGTGTGTGTTTGAGATTAAGATGTTGACTTGCAGGGAATGTGATCTATGAGTATAAGTGTAGGTGCCCCTTAGATGGAAACAATTAATTGATGATAAAATACTAGATAAGAATGTACTCCTGATATTGTAAACTTGTGCAGAGTTTTAAGTTATGACATGCTATGAGAATCTAGATAGTATATTTGAATTGTCAACATGGAGTCAACTGATGTAAGTATTCTTTATAACCCTTAGTAATTAGGTCGATGAGGGCTTATGTATAGATAATGATGAGTTTTCTATTACAAACCAAGTTTTCCTTAGTCAAATATATAGTAGCATAGAAGCAGAGTGTTAGCAAACCCAAAAAAGAGGTTAAATCATGAAGATTGTAGAAACCAGCTATGTATAGAAAAGTGCCAATATAGATAGAAAGAGGCTAAAAGGTATCTTAGAAAAAAGTCTCATTAGCGATTTTATATATTTGAGTATAATATAACAAGAGAGTTTAAGATGTTCTTGGGGATAGTAATGCCTTGACTGTAGAAAAAGTTCTACTTATAGCTTTGTAAGGAGAATCGATTTGCAAACTTAGATAGATGACATTTGAGCTAAGGGGGAGATGATGAGGTAATGAACTAAAGTGGGTTTTGAGTTTTCGATAGTGATGAGTTGATCTAAAGGAGACATTAATGTTTTTCCATCTCATATGTTCCTTATACTTTAGTCGAACTGATACTCTATTCATGTCCTATGTATGAGTATCATGGCCATATCCTAGACCTATGCACGTCAGATTGATTCCTATTCATGTTAAGTTTCGAGAATGAGGAGCGGTAACTTCATTTAACGATTCTGACCTAATCTCACATATCTAAAGGTTTCCAGCAATATGTTAAATGAGATGTACCTTTATTTTTACACTATGTACAGTTCTATGAATTCAATATGAGCCTTGAAAGACAAGGGAGATTAAACTATATCATGAATGTTTTAATATTGGGTTTCTTAATTTAAACATGCTAATGATCTTTCGTTCAAAGCCTTTTCAATGATCCTCATTTCAAGTCTTGATGTAATGTTGATAATAGTATATTGTTGATAGTAGATGAGAGAGAGCGAGTGTTCTTAATTTTAACAACGATATTGTACTAATTTTATTTATAGCTATAGATGTAGAGAAGGAATGAGAGGAAATATTGATGTGCATAGTAGATAGATAAGAGAACTTAGATGTATCCCTTGGTAAGTGTTAATGCAATTATGGGTGTAGAGGTGATACGGCAGGTTTGAAGATTCTTAAGTAATGTTGACCTCAAAGAGTCTATAAAGTGTTTAGAATGATAGGATTGAATGTGTGATGGTCCTAATATAAGTGATTGTAGTAGGCTATTCGTGACCTCTGGGTGACAATTTCGAGTAGGTGTATTGGAGCGGTAACATCCTTTAAGTGAAAAGTCCATACAAAGGTATAGAATAAAAATCGAGTGGGTTAGATTTACATGAGTATGTTCATCTTATGGGTAACACATTGTCACTTTGGGTTTAAACTTGAGTTTTATGAGAGTACATAAAAGCCTTAGGGTTTGATGAGAGTTATAGGCTTCAATTAATGAAGTATGGTACACGAGGAGAAGAGTATGGTCGAGGAAGTCACCAAGCTTGAAAGTCATTAGCCCTATCTCTTGATACGAAGTGGTCCAACACCTATATTGTATAAGGGATCGTCTTTTGAAGTCGTGAGGAAAGTTGATGGGAGAAGTTTAGACAATTCGATTGATTGAGCCTTGATGTTCCATTCATGCTCCTCAACAATGAAACTGAAGGTAATGTTCCTATTCTTGATCTTAAATGATAGGTCCATCCTTGAGCTTGAATATTTTATAATCTAAAAAGTTTGATTGGTTGATCGGTTAACTAATTGAGTCTTAATTGTTATTCGTTCCTCGAGTCCACCCCTAGTTACTCTTCATTCAAGGACAAATGATCCCAAGAGATAGATACTGTAACACCTTGGAAAAATCTAAACTAAGATTCAAACTTTCCTCATATGTGTACGGGATCACATCGAGTGACTATAACCATAAAAATAGGTATTAAATCCTATTCTATAGTGGGATGATATAGTTGAAATGAATAAAGGTCACAAAGATCCTTTAAAACAAAGTTGAGATGAAACTTTCCTTACTGATTGAGTTTTGATATGAAATCTTATGAAAATAGATGATCCAATAACTCCAAAGTTGTGAATGTATGTTAAGGTCCTTTCCCAGGTAATTGAAGTGTGTCAGATGTGTTTTGAGGTCATAAAGGACGCCCAAGGTCAGAAAATTTCAAAACATTTCAATCGGCCAAGTTTTAACATGAGTTCATAGAAGGGTTAACTTCAAATGGCCATATCTCTCAACACATTATGCGTTAGGTGACCCATAATATATCTTATTGAATTGAATTATCTTTCCAACTCATCTAATTTTTCCTTAATTAGAGTTCGAAGTAAAATGTTATGACCGTTTTCCAGAAGCCTATCAAATCTGAGAAATTGGATGACCCGCCGAATAATTTGATGACCTAGCAATTTTGATCATTGAAATGTATCGAGAAATCTCAAAACACTATAAAAAGGGAGAGAAAGGTTCCCATTTGGCGATCACAGAATGGTTCAGTGAGGGATCCCCTAGATTGCTAATTTGGCCGATGGAACTCACCAAAAGGTAATGTTTTTCAATTTTAATGATTATTTAACATTTTCAAAAGGTTATTTTTGACCTTTTTCCCATAGTTAACTTCCCTAAGCCTCTTATATAGCCTAATAACTTCTCATAAATGCATAAACCCCTGAAATCATTGAAATTTTACGTTCAAAGGTCTCCATAGAAGAAGCCAGGGTTCTTCATCTTTGACTGCAAACCAAACTTTCTTCAAGAGATTTTTCTCTTCCAGGTATGTTAGGCTAAACTAAAGCATTTGATTGTAATAGAAACATTGTGAAAGTATTGAGTCTCCATGCATGTTTCTTTGAAAGTTTTTTTGTGAGCTATACATTTTATGTATTTTTATATTCTTGATGATCATCATGCACTTGATTTACTAAAAAAATATTTTTACATAAATTATTTCATAAATTTTAGATATTATTTAATAAAATATTTGCCTGAATGAACCTAGGATATGAGTCTAGAACCCTAACATAATGAATGTTGATTGCGAAAGTGATGTGAGCACGATGACAATGTTATTAGAAGTGGATGGTCCTATGAGTCTTCATAAATTGAACTTAAATGATTTTTCTAAATTGATAGTTCACTTAACAATTATCTAAACCCCTCTTAAAAGATGTGATTGGAAATTTTGATTGGATGGTTGCTAGGCCGAAAGGCTCGATTGTGACAGAACTGATGAGTTGATAAGAGTCCCCATGAGACTTATTGATTGAACTGATTGTTTATGATAATTGAGCCTTGTTAGGAGTATCAAGCACCAAATTGAGTAAGAATAAGTCCAACTTGAACTCAATAACTACATCACCAAATGTAGGAGAGGATTGAAACCATTAAGTTAGATATTTCCTCTTGATAGGTCCATTAAATAATAGAGGACACTATTGATTGGATCCAAGAAGGGTTGATTCATTTTTTACCCTGGCAAAGTATTGAATAGTTATGGCAACATCAATGGGATTGTTGTACGATCACTGTTTTATGAGTGATTATTTTCGAATAAGTGAAACTCCCAATAGGATATGATAGTACAATGATTGGATTGGACTGGATTGGATGTGAATGGTCTCTATCTAAACCATATTTTTACTTCACTTATGACATTTTGATTAATTTCCATATCTGGTTGAGTAGAATATCTATGATTGTGTTCTTTCCCTTCCAATTGTTTCACTTACTCGTACATTCTATGTACAAACATCTATTTGGGCGTTCATAGTTTTATGATGCAGAGACAGGCACTAGAGATCGTCAAAAGGCTCTTTGTTAAAGATCTATTTTAGATATCAGCTGATTGGTGTGTCCTCCCTACCTTTAGAGGATGTCATTATTTATTTCATATAGCTTTTAGAGTAGGGTCTTATATTTTCTTTTATTCTGTTTTAAGGTTTCCATGGACTTGTAATTGGCACTACTTAGTCAGATGGATAGAGGCTTCATAGACTAGATTATCAAGTTGTGATTGGATATTATTTTTGGTTAGTTTCTTTCATATTCGTCTTAGTTAATTGATAAATCGGTTGGCCTTTGGCCTTTGATTATCATTTGGTTATTATTTTCTATTAGGTTACTGTTGATTGTTGATGTCTTTCACTATTAGATTGTGATTGAATGAATGTGATGAGACCAAGTGGTTTGATTGGGCACTACAAATAGTCTTTGAGTATCGGCCATGCCAAGAGTACCCTCTCTGGGCGTGACTGTAATGTCATGACTCTGCAAATGTGGAGAAAACATTGCACAATACTTTGCAAACACAACAAGTAAGGAGGAGTGATAACACTACCCTCACGATTTCGGTCATGACTCCCTGAACATAGAGGAGAACGTCAGTTTCCAAATATCAGCAACCACCAACACACAAAAATTTACCGAAAGGACCTTTAGGATTTGTTCATAATCTCGTACACGTAAACTACATATGCAAACATACTCAATTTAATGCTTTAGACTTGATGGAATCATCGAAACATACTGCAACGATCCCCAGTTTAGGAGCCCTAAGTGGAGAAAATTTTGTCTGAAAAATGACTGAGAACCTGGTTCACGAGATAGTCTACGGCCTGTGGATTGTTCTACAGCTTGTAGAATGGTTCGTGAGTAGGATTCTTACATAAAGAAATTTGGAGTTTTCAAGAAGTCAATCCACGACTTATCAGATGGCCCGTAGAATGTTATACGGCCCGTATAAGGTCTCATATAAGGGGGTCAGATACAGGGTGAGAATTAGCCAAGTGTGGAAGGACTTTACGAGTCCAACCACAACCCATAGAAAATAGTATGGCTCATCCTGTTTTTCATAGTTCCAAATTCAACAAAGGTCATATTTCAGGATTATGAAGTGAGCCGTCAGACGAAAGTGTCAACGACCCATAAACGAGCCTACGGCCCGTAGTCAGGGTCTCGTAGATGGCTTCTGGCAGTTTTATTTAAGGGGCAATTTGGTCATTCTTCATATTACTATTCCTATACTAGATCATCTGGGGGACGAAAAGGACATATACTAGTCTCAAGCCCTAGAACACCTTTCACTATCTCATTCCTTTAATTCCAAATTCCTAATGCAAGAGCTTTTAAGAACAAGGCTAGGGATTCCCAACAATTCCAATTCCCTCTAGTTTCTTAGGTATGTGAATTGATTTATGGGTATCATTTCACCCATAAAGTTCCCAGTTATGCATTTTTCCTTTCCTTTAAGTTTTTAAGTTTTAATGCATGCTTATGATGATTTTATAGTTCCTATGCTACTATATAATGTCCCAAAAGTTCAACGACTATTTTGTCAAGTAAATGTACTTATATTTTGAAGTGTGATATTGATTTTAAGCTGGATTTTTATATGAATAAGGTTGGACGATTTTGATGTCCCTTTTAATGAAATTTCTTAAGACTTATGTGATTTATGATTGTTCAATGCATCTAATAACCCACCTTATCTTTCAATAAAAGTTCTTATGAATTATGACTATGAATAGGGCATCTATGAAGAGTTTCAAAGTTAAGTTTTCCAAAGATATGTGTATAGCGATTAATGCCCCAAAAGATATTTAAGAAAGACTCTTAAGTTCAAGGTACTCCTATTGATTGCTACTTATGATTCTAAATTATGTTTAAAGATTTCGTGGGATGACTTATCACCGAGAGGACTTGAGATTGAGACTCATCCCATTAGTTGAGGCATGACCTCTTGAAGCTAAATCTCGATGTCCTTAACTATGTGCCGCCATAGGAGCCTATGTGGGCTAGGCTACTGGATCCACGTAGGTCCCAAAGTTATGAAGGATACTAAGTTTTGACTATCTACCTTGTCAAGTAGATTCCCTTTTTACCAATGGAAGGAGTGCATTAGCCATTTCCCAATAGAAGGAGTTCATTGGATTTTATGGAGTAGCTTACATGGTCTTACTGTCGATTATGGTCTATTCCAACAAATTTATATGATTCCATGATATTTCTTGAATTCGTGTTGTGAATTTGCATTGTCTCATATTGGTTTGAGTTGTACTCCTTGTCCATGTTTAAGCTTATCACATGTCGCATTAACCTTATGTACACTTATATATTATGTTAAATTATGATGACATTACAATTTCATCCACGAATTACATCTCACATACTTAGTACATTCAAACGTAGGGACATGTACTCCTCTACCAACTTGTAGCTAGTATTCGGCATCCAAGACTAGCTCTACTATTGTGGTGAGCCCTTAGATCGATAATCTTCTACTCTTTCCCTCCAGCTCATATTTAGTTTGTTTTGAGACAATGTTTTGTAGCCCTTCTAAGACACTAACTTTCAGTATTCTACTGTCTATATTTTTTTCTATTGATGGAGACTGTCCAGACCCATTGACTTATAATGTAGGTTGTATGCATTTGGAAAAAGTAATAAATTTGTTATTTCCACTATTTTTAATGTTGTTTCATTATCCTAAAAGACCATAGCCCCTTTCTCTTATGTTTTTCCGCATTAAGTTCGTGTTTTTTACCTATGAATGCTTGAGATGCTTAGATGGCCTAGATGATGTGCCTTTGAAAATATCATTTGCCATGTGATGAATAGGCCCCTAGGTCGGGTCATTACAAACTTGGTATCAGAGCACGAGGTTTTAAATATTCCTCAGATGTCCATGCATACCCCATGGTGTAGAGTCCCATTCATGGTTGTGAAGCGCGCCACTATCTTGAATGAGAGGCTATGTTTAGGGAACTCTTCCCTTCTTTCTTATTCAATGTTGTGCCTTAGAGTTGATTAATATTTTTCGCTAACTAAGAAGAGCTGTTATTTCTTTCTAGATTATGTTGCCCCGAAGAGCTCCCCACTAGCGAGGCACTCCGGACCAATAAGTCCCTCTACACTAGTAGGACAAGGGAGTGTCTCATGCGCAGTTTAGTGCTGCTTTCACGATGTTTTGGCTAACCAAGCCAACACGGAGATAGTTGTGCCTCTCCAAGTGCCTACCCCAGCCCCCAGAGTCTATGAATTCATGCGAATAAACCTGCTAGAATTTCATGGGTCAAAAGCGGATGAGGACCCTATGCAGTTTATAGAAGAAGCCTACCAAGTTCTAGTTGTGATGGGTTGTCATCATAAGACAAAGACGAGTTGGTGACATTCCAGCTTAAGGGAGTCATCTAGATTTGGTACGAGCAATAGGCCGATAAGAGAGGTCAAGAATCGGGTCTCATCAGTTGGGAGGAATTCATGTGTGCCTTCCTAGACCAGTTCTTCCCCATTGAGCTTACGAACACGAAGGTACAAGAATTCATCAACTTGAAGCAAGGGAGTATGAGTGTGAGGGAATATGCCCTTAAGTTCACCTAATTGTCCAAGTATGATCCATTCATGGTCGCGAATTCGAGGGCTCATATAAGAAAATTCATTTCGGATGTCTCCAAGTTAGTCTCCAAAGAATGCAAGACAGCAATGTTGGTCAAGGATATGGATATTTCCCACCTAATGATGTACCCCAAAAAAATTGAAGAGGAGAAGCTCCGAGAAAGGGCAAGAGAGTCCAAGAAGGCTCGTGTGGATGCTGGGAACTATTCTCCCCAAAGGAGTAGTGGCTACAAATCTCAAGGGTCCCAAGGTAAGGATCCACGAACACTCTTCCTCTGAGGAAGGACAAAGGGGTTGCCTTAAAGCTCCAAAGTCCTAATTTCCTTAAATGTGGAAGACCCCATAAAGGGGAATGCCTAGATGGGTCCAATGCCTGCTTCACTTGTGGAAAGCCCGATTACTAAGCCAAGGATTGTATGAGTGGAGGCACAAGGCCCTAAAGCTAAAAGGGTCAAGCTCATGGTGCCTAAAGAGCCAACTGGTTCTATGTCCTTCACGATCTTCAAGAGGTTGAGGAAGCCCCAGAGGTGGTCACCCATATGTTATGAGTTTATGATTCACATACATATGCACTTTTAAATCTGGGAGCAAACTTGTCTTTTGGAACCCTATTCCATGCATATGAGTTTCATGTATGTTCTGAAGTGCTCCATAAGTGTTATGAGTTGAGTAACCCCGTGGGTGAGTCTATCATAGCCTGAAGAGTCTATAGGGGTTGTCCTATTTCTATTCTACAAAAAACAAATCCCATGTGATTTAGTTGAGCTCTCCATAGTAGACTTCGATGTAATTATGGGAATGGATTGGTTGCATACTTTCAATGTCTCTATTGATTGTAGAACCCGTAGGGTCAAATTCTAATTCCCTAATGATCCAATTCTTAAATGGGAAGGTAGTAACTCATCATATAAGGGTCAATTCATTTCTTTTGTTAAGGCCCGTACGATGATTTCCAAGGGGTGTATCTACCACTTGGTGAGGGTCAAGGATGTGTCTTCCAAAGTTCCCTCTCTTGATTTGGTTCTTGTTGTAAGTAAATTCCCCAATGTCTTCCTAAATGAGTTATCGGGTGTTCCTCCCGAAAGGGAGATAGACTTTGGTATAGACCTTCTACCCGATACTCAGCCCATCTCAATCTCTCCTTGTAGAATGGCTCTTGCAAAACTGAACGATTTGAAGGAGCAACTGAAGGATTTTGTTGGAGAAGGGTTAGATCCGACCTGGTCGATCTCCATGGGGTACCCCTGTTCTATTCATAAGAAGAAGGATGGATCACTCTATATGTTGATTGATTGCCGACATCTCAATAAGGTCACCATCAAGAATAATTACCCTCTCCCAAGGATAGATGATTTGTTTTATCAACTACAAGGGGCCACTCATTTCTCCAAAATTGACTTGAGATTAGGTTATCACCAATTGAGGGTGAAAGAAAATTAAATCCCTAAGATGGCTTTCCGAACTAGGTATGGTCATATCAAATTTGTGGTAATGTCCTTTGGCTTCACTAATACACTAGCAATATTTATGGACCTCATGAACAGGGTGTTCAAGCCTTACCTTGACATGTTCGTTGTAGTGTTTATTGATGATATTCTGATCTATTCATGATGTGAGAAGAGTACACGGAGCACTTGAGGGTAGTATTATAGACCATGAGGGAACAGAGGCTCTATACAAAATTTGACAAGTGCGAATTTTGGATAGATGGGGTTGCCTTCCTTGGACATGTGGTATTTAGAGAGGTCATCAAGGTTGATCATAAAAAGATAGAAGCATTAAGAAATTGGCCAAGGCCATCATTGACTCCCACTTCCATAAGGAGTGTCTTGGGTCTAGTCGATTACTATAGACGATTTGTGCAAGACTTCTCCACAATTTCATATCCACTCACTAAGCTAACTCAAAATAAGGCTAAATTCATGTGGTTGGATGAATGCAAAAAAATTTCCAGACCTTGAAGGATCGATTAACTTCAGCCTCCAGAAGATGGTATCGTCGTATATTGTGATGCATCCAGGATCGGATCGGATTGCATGCTAATGCAAACTTGTAAGGTGATTGCCTATGCTTCATAGCAGTTGAAAATACATGAAAAGAATTACCCTACTCATGACCTTGAACTCCCAGCGGTGGTATTTGCCTTAAAGATCTAGTGACACTATTTTGTATGGAGTCCATGTGGATGTTTTTACCGACTATAGAGACTCCAACATGTGTTTACCTAGCAGTGTCTCAACATGAGACAATGGAGATGCTCAAAGCTACTTAAAGATTATGATATGAGTGTGACGTACCACCTCGAAAGGACAACTTCAGAAAGGACAACATGGTAGCTGACGCCATTAGTGGAATTTCTATAGGTAGTATGTCCCATATAGAAGATGGTGGGAAAAGGGAGTTGGCTTGAGATGTTCATAGGTTGGCAAGGATTGAGATGGAATGAGTCCAGAAATGGTGGTGTGGTGGTTCTTCATAGGTCAGTATCTTCTCTGATCGATGAGGTTTAAGGCCAAGCAAGATCTTGAATCCATTTTGGTTGAGTTGAAAATTTTGGTAAAAGATGGAAAGGTAGAGGTCTTCTCACAAGGGATAGATAGTACACTCTGGTATCAAGGTAGGTTCTGTGTACCCAATGACAATGAGTTGAAGAGTTTGGTCATGCAAGAAGCCCATAACTCCTCCTACTCCATTCATTCCAGCACTACCAAAATGTATAAGGACTTGAGGGAAATGTATCGGTGGAATGGGATGAAGAAGGACATTTCTCAATTTGTGTCCAAATGCGCCAATTGTCAGCAGGTAAAAGTTGAACATCAAAGGTTGGGTGGCTTAACTTAAGATATTAATATTCCCACTTGAAAGGGGGAAGAGATCAATATGGACTTCGTAGTTGGGTTGCGAAAAAACAAAACTATGGGTGATAGTTGACAACATGACAAAGTCAGCTTATTTCTTATCGGTCTAAACTATAGTCAGTGCAGAGGACTATGTCCAATTGTATATTTGAGAGTCGGTGAGGTTGCATGGGATTCCACTGTCCAACATATTGGATCGTGGAGTTCAATTCACTTCTCACTTTTGGAGGTCCTTCTAAAGAGACTTGGCACTCGAATGAAGTGGAGCAAAGCTTTTCATTCTCAAACCAACAGGCAAGCCAAAAGGACTATTCAGACCTTGGAGGATATGTTTAGAGCTTGCATGCTGGAATTCAAGGGAAGTTAGGATGAGCATTTGCTACTTATCGAGTTCGCCAATTACACTAGTTTCCATTCAAGTATTGGGATGGCACTGTTCGAAATTCCATACGATAGAATGATGTAGATCACCCATTGGGTGGTTCGAAGTCATGAGGAGGCATTAATAGGATCGGACTTTATGATGAATGCTATGGAGAAAATTAAAAGCATAAAGGAGAAATTTCAGACAGCCCAAAGTCGACAAAAGTCCTACTTGGACGTAAGGAGAAGTGAGCTTAAGTTCCAAGTTGGCGATTGGGTTAATTTGAAGGCATCTCCAATGAAAGGTGTTTTCCAGTTTGGTAAGAAAGGGAAATTTAGCTCTAGACATATGGGACCTTACAAGGTGGTGAGGAGAGTGGTAAAAGTAGTGTACGAGTTCGACCTACCCAACGAATTGCATTTGATTCATCCGGTCTTCCATGTATCGATGTTGAGGAAATTCATGGGTAACTCAAGTTCCGTAGTTCCCTTACATGACGTGAATGTTGAAGAGGATTTGAGTTATAAGATATACCAGTTGAAATATTAGAGTGACAAGTAAAAAAGCTAAGGAACAAGGAAGTTGCATCCGTAAGGTACTTTAGAGGAACCAACAAGTTGAGTGTGTTAGATGTGAAAAGGAAGCGACTATGATGAAGCACTACCCACATCTATTCCGCTCCACTCAAACCTAAGGTACTAAGAAGTTCTTTCAAAAAACTCCTCCAACTCCATGCATCTTAGGTTCTCATGATGTATGCATTTATTTTGATGTTTATAAATGTTTGAAGGCATGTTTTGAAGTGTAAATTTGAAAATTTTAAGAAATGATGTTTGAATTGCATTTTTGCATGCATACTGGGTTATTGGCTGATAGTTTACTCTTTAGAGCCCGTCGTTAAGTACATTCATGGACGAATGTTCTAAAAGGGGAGATATTGTAACAACCCCCTAGTTTAGGAGCCCTGAGTGCAAAAAAGTTGGCCTGAAAAATGACTGAGAACCTGGTTCACGAGACAGTCTACATGTAACACCCGGTAAAATTACCGAAATGCACCTAGAAAACGAAATCGTGTGTATAACTCGTCTTCCCAAGCTCCGATGGGAAATCTGAGATTGGATTTATGATTAGCGCGAAAAGCTCGGTGGAGGAGTGGTCTCAATCCAATTTTAGAGAAACTGAATCAAAAAATTATTTTTTCGTAATAAAATACAAACAAGTGAGGGAGCACAATGGCTCCGCAATGGGGACCCATCATGGACCAATACTTAGTTTGTGTTTCAAACTTTTTCTACGGGATCTCGGAGGATTTTTGGCAAAAATTACCAAAAATATATGCGGTCTGCGTTGCGGACCCCGTTTCCTGAAAACTTACTTTTTTCGAAACTTCGTGAAGGGCATCCTGAACCTTTCCAAACCCTTTTTAGACTTAATATATGACCAAAATAGGTTGTTTTAAATGTAAAAAGGGTTTATAATCCATTCTTAAGTCATTCTAAGTCTCTGAAAAGTACCTAATGCTAAACGAAAAGAAAGAAGAGCGAGGAGTTGAAGATTTCAAGACAGATTCGTGCCAAATTGATCGCCTACCTTCGTTCGAGGTATGTAAGGCCAAACGAAAACATGACATTGTTCTCTCATGTGCCCCATAGATGGTCTTGGATGAGAGTTGAAGGTTCTAGAATTTATATCCATGATTTTTGAATATTTTCTTGAAAATTATATTATTTACATGTATTTTCATATATTGATGGTCATCACAAACTTGTTTTCTTGAATTGAATATTTTACATGAATTATTGCATAAATCCTACTTATTACTTCTTAAAGATTGCATGAAAGAGGATAGGGAGTGAGTCTAGAGCCTTGAGTGAGAATGTTCATTGGTATTGTGATTGTGTTTGTGAGGTGAGAATGATGATGAGTTGATAGAACATGATAGTCCATTGAGTCCCGTAAATGAACTCTAACGATTTGTCTATTTGATTGTTCCTTAATGATTGTTCTATGCCTTGAGCTATTGATTGAGATGTTGATTGATGAGATGATTAGAGTCTCTATGAGACTGATTGAAAGATTGTTCCTCCATGAGGCTGATTGAGAAGATTGAATTGAGATAGTTTGATTAGGTGGATTATTTTATGAGCATTAAGTTATGGGAGGTGTATCAAGCACCAAAAATGTAAGAGTCAAACCAAATCACACTCGTCAAACTACGTAGTCAAACGTAGGTGAGGATCTGGACCATCACATCATACTATGTTGAGGTCCCCTCTGATTAGAAGTCCCTAAAATAAATAGAGGACTTATTTGTTGTCTCCATTGGACTAGTCTATGTGGTTTTGATTCGTTCTTTACTTGGAAAGTGTGGGACGGCTATGGCAACATCAGCGTGATTGTTGTGCAATCACTGGCTCATAAGTGATTATTATCGGATAAGAGAAACTCCCAGAAAGTTCCTACCTTGAGTACTCTGATATGTGATCTGATGAGATGAGTTGATATGAGTCCTTATGAGATGAGTCTGATTTGATTTATGAGTTGATGAGTTGATAGGTCACTTGTCTACTCTTCGTTCTTTCTTGATAAATATTTGACATGTTGATTGATTTCTATATTGAGTTGATATTGTTTCTATATTATTCTACTAGTTTCAATTTCACTCAGCTATTTTACATACCAGTACATTCCACATGCTGATGTCCCCCTCTAGGACTGTATCATTTCATGATGTAGATACAAGATTTGGAGATCGTCAACAGGCATCATTGAGGATTTGAGATGTTTAGCTGATTGGAGAGCCTCCCCTAATTTGGAGGATTCATTATATTTTTTTCATCTTGCTTTAGAGTTAGATTTGATTAGCTTTATTTTGATTAACGTAGTCATGGATCTGTCATTGGCGTCACTTTATAGTGATAGAGGCTTCATAGACTAGAGTCGAATGTTGATGTTAAGACTTGTTAGGATAGTTTCTTTCTACTAACTTTTTTATTTATAATATTATTTTTGAGACTAGATGATGATGTGCCCATGTACTTCCTTATGTCTTTCGTGGAGTAGTAAAATATATGAATGAATGAATGTGATGAGGCCAAGTGGTTCGCTTGGGGACTAGCAATAGTCTCTGAGTATCGGTTACGTCTAGGGTACCCTTCCGGGGTGTGACAAACTTGGTATCAGAGCATGAGTTTAAGAGTCCTAGGGAGTCTATGAAGATGTGTCTAGTAGAGTCGCCACATCCATAATTTGGAGGCTATAGGACATTTAGGAATTGTTTTCCTTCTTTCAGATTCTCAATCGGGTGATAGAGCTATTTCCTAAGAAGTCTATGATGATTTGTGCAACGCTCTAAATCTTTCGACTATGCCTCGCCCACGAGATGATAGAAATAGCAATGTTCAAACTCTTACCATGAGATCCCCGCGATAAAGTAATCAGAATGGTAGAGTGACTGCACCAGGCTTGAGAGAAGTCAGCTAATGTGCTAAGTTGATTTACTAGAAAGAATGTACTATTACTCATATGAATCATGCATTTGAGTTAGCTCTAGATGTACCCAGACCCTCTTATTCAAAACTTGCTTCTGATGTTACCAATGAGAGAGAAACTTATGTCTCTTAAAGAGTTACGTGTTACCACCTAAGAGTGAGATATGAGGTCTTATAAATCCTGAGTAGAATTGAATCATCCTAGAGATAAAAGGATGAGGATGGAAAGAAAAGGGTGAGATAGCAAGAGTGATGGTTGATTGAGGCATGTAGTTAGATTTATGTACCTATTAAGTAAGTAATGAGGTGACAAGTTGATTGTCATAAGTTTGATGAAAAAGTGATGAGTACCCTATGATTGTTATGATGAGGTATATATAGAGAGAGAGTTCGTGTCAAGATGTGATAGAGCGTGCTCAAACTAGAAGGAAGTTATGTTGATGTGTTGTAGTATTCATACTATTGAGGGTGAAGTCTAGATGTTGAGTAGGGGAAAAGAGTGCTTTCAATGTGATAGATCTAAATTAGACTTATGAATTTTAAGTAAGAGTTCATGAGATTCATTGAGTTATGAGCCTTAGTCCGATAGGGAGATATGATTGAATAGGTAAGTGGCACTGAGTTATAAGGAAAGTGATGTTATGGGTAGAATACAAGTTTTCCCTTAGGTAAGAAGAGTGAAACGAGGATAGCTCAATAGATAAGAAGAGACTTAAGATATGTACCCATGATTGTGTAAAGATGTGTGAAGCTCTAAGATATGGCCGTTATAAGAATTTAGATAGTATATTTGAGTTGTCAATTTGGAGTAGGCTGGTGTAAGCATTCCTTATCAACCCGAGCTACTAAGTTGATTGGGACGTATGGATAGACGATGATGAGTTTTTCCCTTATAGACTAAGTGTTATACACATAAGTTTACGAGAGCACAGAGTTTAAGCATTAGCAGGCAAAAGAAGATGTTAGATTGTAATAATTGTGGAAAGTGAGTATGCATGCCATTAAGAGCAGCAAATACAGAGAGAGAGAGTGAGAGTTCTTCATTATGATGCCATCTTATGCATGCACTGATCTTCGGTATGTTATGCCATTGTTGATGGTAGGGTGTAGAGATGACATGTTCCCCTTGGTCTAAATAGTGATGCTGATAGTAGTAGACAGAGAATGAGAGTAGATGAGGAGGAGTGAATATATCCTTATTGTGACATTGGTATTGCGCTTGTGTCATATGGTGATAGAGATAGGGAGGAGAAGAGAGATGAGATCTTATGATGTGCAAGATAGGTAAGAGTATGATGATGTGTCTTTGAGTGGGAGATCATTGAATGGAGGAGGTAGATGTGCTAAGTAGGCTTAAAAATTCTAAGACAGAGTTGAAATAGTTAGAGTGATAGGCTTGAATGCATGGTTATTGTTATGCGAGTAATGATGACAGACTATCGAAGACTTCATGATAGTGGTCTTTTAATGAAAGCCCCTGTAGAAACATAGAGCTAAGTATTGAGGATTAGCTTTGTATGAATATGATCGTCTTAAGGGTAGCACCTTGAGGCTCAGAAGTAGGCTTGAATGAAATAAGAGGATGTGGATAGATAGAGAGTTAGAATAAAGAGCTATAAGCTTAAGTTGATAGAGTAGAGTGTCATGAAGAAGAGCATAATTGAGACGAGGTACTAAGCTTGAGAGTTATAATAGAGTCTTGTGTATCGGTGGTCCTATTCTCGATTAGAGTTGATGGTTTCCTTCCTGAGTTCGAAGGACTGATTGTCGAAGTGCTTAAGCAATTCGAATTGATTGAGTTTTGATGTTCCATTCGTGCATGATAGAGAAAATGTTTAAAAGAGTATCTCTACTCTTGATCTGAACCGATTTGTCTATTCTGAGTGATTTGTGATCGTCCGAGTGGGTCGATAGATTGATTTGTTAAGTGATTGATGAGAAGAGTCTTGATCATTATTCGTGCCTGATGATAAGAAAGTTGTAGGCAATGACCTTACCCTTAACTAAATTGATTGTCTTTTCTTGAGTTGATTGTCCTTTTTTGAGTTGATTGTCTATTCTTAAGTTTGAATAAAAATTGTTGATGGTGATGAAGAGTCGAAAGATTGATTGATAGATGTGAATGTTGAGATGAGTTTTGAGTCTATTCGTGCCTTGATATCCACCTTTACCCATCATTCGTCCTAACTCATCATTCGAGGACAAATGATCCCAAAGGGGAGATGATGTAACACTGGTAAAATTACCGAAATGTCCCTAGAACGAAATTGTGTGCATAATGCGTCTTCCCAAGCTCCGACGGGAAATCTGAGACCAGATTTGCGATCAGTGCAAAAAACTGGGTAGGAAAGTGGTCTCGATCCGATTTTAGAGAAACCAGATCAAAAAATTATTTTTCATAATAAAATACAAATTAGTGAGAGTGCATGATGGCTCCGCAATGTGGACCCATCGTGGACCAACATTTAGTTTGTGTTCCAAACTTTTTCTATGGGATTTCGGAGGATTTTTGGCCAAAATTTCCAAAAACATACGCGGTCAGCATCGCGGACCCTGCGTCCCAAAAATTGACTTTTTTTGAAACTTTGTGAGGGGCATCCTAGACCTTTCCAAACCCTTCCCAGACTTAATATATGACCAAAGTAGGTCGTTTTAAGCGTACAAGGGTTTATAATCTATTCTTAAACCATTCTAAGTCTCTGAAAAAGACCTAGGGCTAAAAGAGAAGAGAGAGAGCGAGGAGTTGAAGATTTCAAGACTGATTCGTGCCAAATTGATCGTCTACCTTCGTTCCAGGTATGTAAGGCTAAATGAAAACATAAGATTTTTCTCTCATGTGCCCCATAGATGGTCTTAGATGAGAGTTGAAAGTTCTTGAGTTTACAAGCATGATTCTTGAGTATTTTCTTAAAAATTATATTGCTTACATGTATTTTCATGTGTTGATGATCATCACAAACTTGTTTTCTTGAATTTAATATTTTATATGAATTATTGCATAAACCCTACTTATTATTTCTGAAAGATTGCATGAAAGAGGATAGAGATTGAGTCTAGAGCCTTGAGTGAGAATATTGATTGTGATTATGATTGTGAGGTGAGAATGATGATGAGTTAATAGAACTTGATAGTCCCTTGAGTCCCCGTAAATGAACTCTAACGATTTGTCTATTTGATTTTTCTCTAATGATTGTTCTAAGCCTTGAGCTATTGATTAAGATGTTGATTGATGAGATGATTAGAGTCTCTATGAGACTGATTGAAAGATTGTTCCTCCATAAGGCTGATTGAGATGATTTGATTGAGATAATTTGATTAGATGGATTGTTTTATGAGCATTGAGTCATGGGAGGAGTAACGAGCATTGAAAGAGTAAGAGTTAAACCAACTTGCACTCGTCAAACTACATAGTCAAACATATGTGAGGGTCCGAACCATCACATCATACTATGTTGAGGTCCTCTCTGATTAGAAGTCCCTGAAATCAATAGAGGACTTATTTGTTGTCTCTATTTGGACTATCCATGTGGTTTTGATTTGTTCTTTACCTGGAAAGTATGGGACGGCTGTAGCAACATCAACATCATTGTTGTACGATCACTAGCTCGTAAGTGATTGTTATCGGATAAGAGAAACTCCCAGAAAGTTCCTACCTTGAGTATTCTGAGATGTGTTGTGATAAGATGAGATGTGATGTGATGAGATGAGTTGAGATAAGTCCTTCTGAGATGAGTCTGATTTGATTGATGAGTTGATGGGTTGATAGGTCACTTGTCTACTCTTTATTCTTTCTTTAGATAGACATTTGACATGTTGATTGATTTATATATTTAGTTGATATTATTTCTATATTATTCTATCTGTTTCGATTTCACTCATCTATCTTATACACCAGTACATTCCACGTACAGATGTCCCCCTCTGGGACTACATCATTTCATGATGTAGATAGAAGATTTGGAGATCGTCGACAGGCGATTTGTTAAGGATTTGAGACGTTCAGCTGATTGGTGAGCCTCCCCTACTTTGGAGGATTCATTATATTTATTTCATCTTACTTTAGAGTTAGATTTGATTAGCTTTATTTTGATTGAGGTAG
>JAABOM020063635.1:0-42855 GCA_011800125.2 Solanum clarkiae | reverse complement strand
GATGTTTCTCTCTATTTAGAGGCTTTGTAGACTATGTAAAGCACAGTGAAGTCATGTCTCGCACTTTAGACAGCGTGTCCCCAACGGCCTAGTCATATGCATCTCCTCTTGGCTTGTTATCACTATTTATCCTCTTAAAGGCATGTCAAATGTAGAAACCCCTTATAATTTGTAAAGAACGCATATAGTTAGAAGTTGGTTCTCCCGAGGCTTATCGGCAATGGGTGTCGGTCCGCCCTACGGGACTTTGGGGCATGACAGTCCCAATACCACATCAAGTACAACCCCACTAGCATCACACATGAGTTCAAATGGTGGTGACCAATGTAGAGTGATAATAATAGGTGTTGTGGTTAGCCTTCTTTTCAATTCTTTGAAGGCGTGCATGCATGCCTCATAAAATACAAACTTTGTGTCTTTTTCTAACAATTTACGCAAAGGTTGTGAGATTTTGGAGAAGTCCTTTATTAAATGATGATAGAAACTGACATGGCCTAAAAAGCTTCTAGATTGGTGGTGGGAATTTCTCTATCACTTTGTTTTTTGCTTTATCCACCTCAATTCCTTTGCCCAAAATTTTGTCACCAAGTACGATGCCCTCTTTGACCATGAACTGGCATTTCTCCCAATTTAGCACCAACTGACTCTCAACACATCACGTAAATTTGAAAGGCAGTCTTCGAAGGACTGGTCTATGACACTGAACTCATCCATGAGCATTTCAATTGTACTTTCAACCATACTTGAGAAGATAGACATCATGCATATTAGAAATATGGCTAGAGCATTATAGAGCCCAAAGGGCATCCTCTTAAATCCAAAGGTACCATAGAGGCATGTGAACGATGTCTTTTCTTGATCCTCGGGTGTAATAATGATTTGACTGTAGCAGGAATATCAATCAAGAAAACAATACCATCCCTTTTCTGCTAGCCTGTCAAGTATCTGATCCATGAATGGCATAGGAAAGTGATCCTATTCAGTTGAAGCATTTAATTTCCTATAGTCCCTGCACATTCTCCATCAAGTGACTGGTATCATGGGGATCAAGTCATTCTTTTCATTCAGCATCACTATGATGCTCCCCTTCTTTGGAACACACTACACTGGGCTCACCCACCCACTGTCAGCGATTGGGTAGATTCCTCCTGTTTCTAGCCACTTGATGATTTCTTTCCTTACAACCTCTTGCATTGGGGGATTAAACTGCCTTTGATTTTCAATACTCAGTTTATAATCCTTGACTAGCTGAATCTTATGAGAGCATATCACCGGGGGTATGCCAATGATGTCTACAATTGTCCACCCAATAGCTCTTTTGTACTGCTTGAGAACTGCAACTAGGGCTTCTGTTTGAGCTTCACTTAACTTTGCTGCAATGATGACAGGTAAGGTACTATTCTCTCCCAAGTATGCATATTTTAGATATGATTGTAATGCCTTCAACTCTAACTCTGGTTGAAATTCTACCGAGAGTTTTGTAGGTGGTGTTTTCCTGTTGCATAAATCCAGCTCCAACCTTGCTTGTTGCTTCGGTCCAAATGACATCCCAAGAGCATTTTCTGTTTCCTCATAGTTATGGATATTTTCACCATCAAATTTCATTGGTACAGCTGCCAAAGGGTCAACCCCAAGCCTCAATTCTATCAGAATCTCGGCTTCATCATCTTCACCTGTTGATATCATTGAGATAACTTGGAACTTAGAACTCTTCCCATCCTGTTGACCTATTTGAAAAATCACTGCTTCTTCACCAAATCTGAAAGTGAGTAGACTCTTCTCCATATCTACTAATGCTCGACCTATAGACACGAAAGGTCTTCCCAAGATGATCAAAATTGCAGAATCAACTTCATAGTCAAGTTTAACAAAATCTGGGGGAAATATAAATTTTGTCTACCTTCACCAACACATTATACAAGATCCCCACAGGCTTCTTGAATGTTTTGTTTGCCATCAACAACCGCATTTTTGTAGGTACCAAACTCCCAAAACCAAGCTTTCTAAAAATGGTGATAGGCATTAAGTTAATGCTAGCCCCCAAATCACATAGTGCTTTGGAAAATGATAGTTCTCCAACAGTGTACGATATAGTGAATGCACCTGGGTATTCATGTTTCTGCACTAATAACTTTGTAGTGATGGAGCTACAACATTGAACATTTTCGGAGAGGTCTTGGCTCGCTTTTAGCTTCCTTTTGACTAGGTGTTTCATCCATTTGTCATGCCCTAGCATCTTTTCAAGGGTCTCAACTAACGGTCGGTCCACTGAAAATATTTTGAGCACTGTCAAGAAATGTTCAAGTTCACCCTCCTCCTTTCTTCTTCTAAGCCATTGAGGGAAAGGGGGAGGAGGCCTCAGAAAGGTTTTATACTTCTTCGCTTGCTCTACTATGTTGCCTGCCTGGGTTTCTTCATTCATTCTTTTCCTACTAGTCCTACTTTCGACCTTTTGTATAGGTGAATCTATTGTGCTCTTGCCACTTTGAGTTATCACCGCCATGTAGTTCCCTTCATTTTTAGGATTTTGAAACATATTGCTTGGCAGGGTGCCTTTTTGGCGTTGGTTCAATTGTGAAGAAACTTATCCAAATTGTTGCTCAAGTTGCTTGATTGCCACTGAATGAGACTCTATCTTTTGATTCATACTTGAGATATCTACTTTCATTCCCTTTAGGGTCTCATCTTGGTGGCCAGCTCATTTCAACAATTTTTCAAACATATCTTCAATCCTATAATTTCTTGATCCGGCATCATGATTGTGTGGTGGCACATAAGGATTGCTTTTGTAACCTTCTCCTCTTTCCCATTCTACGTCGGGCACTCTCTCTCTCTCTCTCTCATTGTATCCACCCCTATTATCTCTATATATCCCATCACGGTTAAAGTTCCGACCTTGATTCCTGGAACCTTCCCTCCAATAGTCTGACTTGGACCTTTGGAGGTTATTCCGGAAACCCGTTGCTTGGTTGCTTACATAACAGGCATCCTCATCAAAGAATTGATCATCATACACAGGAGTAACTGGGGGTTGGTGAGCTATTTCCTTCACACTAGCATGGTTTTTCTTCAAAACCAAATTAATGTTTGTAAGGAGTTAAGCAAGTTGCTCCATAATCTCTTCATTCACTTTCGCCTGCTCAAAATTTATGGTTTGACTGAATTGCCCATGTTCTTTCTTCTTTTCTGCTTGGCTAGATTGAATTGGACTATGCAACAAAAGCTAAGGTTCATGATTTGAATATTCTGAATGGCCAAGATTGAAATTTTCAAGTGGTAGAATTTGTTTCAGTTCTAATAAATCAAGTTTTCTGGAATATTTGAAGCTCTACTTAGTAGCTACGTTTTTTGTGCTAAGTGCTAAGATTGTTGATCTTTATTTGCTAAAATAATATCACTTCATTCTTTGCTGCATGAGACATGGTTCCAGTATCTCTAGGTTGTGATTATGTCTTTGAGCTAGATCAGTTCAGAGTCTTCTAATGATTGGCAAAAAGTTCAAACAATATTTGTAAAGGCCTTCACACTTTTAACATAGTATAGATAAGATTCTTAGTAACACACCACAGTTTCTTTCCATATCATTTACACTATCATAGTGTCCTATTATATTAGGTAGTTTCATTTGACATGAAATTTAAGAAATAGAAAGAAATAAAGAATTTTGAAATTTATGATTTATAATAATGATATATAGATATCTATATGGCTACAGATGTAAGGATCTGAATGTTTATGACTTCACTGGAGGTTGAAAATTTTATCGGGAAGTTTTAAACCAAGATAACGCTCCATGGGAGCTCTCACAGTCCATGGATGGTCACATGACCCATGTGACCCTCTATGAAGTGACCCTTGGCCTCATGCAGGATGTTTAACCCTTAAACAAGGTGAATTAAACTAAGCCATGCAACACATGTATCCCTCACAGTCCGTGTGACACCTCAGAGACCATGTGGTGGGCCGTGTGGTGGGCTTGGCTTGAAATCTCACAATTTTTGCACCATGTATGATGACACGACTAAGTCCACTGCATGTGTAGTGTTACACAACCTGTATGGCTTCCAGAGTGAAATTTTTCTAAGTATGGAATCTTCAAATTCAAGTTATGATCACTTTCAAGCCTTCAATTCAAGCTTATTTATATTGTTTAAGGCAATCATGGGTCTCCTACATCAAGCCAAGTTCAAGGAATTCCATGGGCTAAGTTTTTCACAAAAATCAATAGAGGGGTCAACTTTAACTGATTGTATCTCTTAGATCAAAACGAAATAGGTGGCCCATGACCTATCAAACTGAAGATACTTAAATTAGCTTTCCAATGTATCTGGTTTCACCTCATTCCAAGTCCGGGTCAAGAAGTTATGCCTATTTCTGTAAAGCCCATCTATGTAGTATTTTCTGAAATTTAGCTAGGTGAGGTCTCACGGGAGGGTTCTGCAGTCTGTGAAACCTTGCACGGACTGTGAGACCTATGCATAGGACCCCTAAAAAGAAATATTATTTTGCTTCATTAATTTTTTTTTTTTTGTAATTGTGGTTTCTCCTATGATCTTTTGTGACTTTCTCTTCTATTTTAAGACCTCCAAATGACCTATACTCTATTCGTCTCATTCAAATTCACTCCTACACTTAGAATTATATTCAAACTCTCTCTCTTAAGAACTCCCTAAGGTGAATATTTAAGGATTATCTTGAAGATTAAGGAAAAGGGTCTATTCTTCACCAAATTTCTTCCAATTTCTTTAATCTTTTCTATTAGCTAAGGTATGTGAGATTGGTTCTTGGTCCCTTTTAACCAAGAAGGCCCAAAAATATTTTCACTTGAATTTCATGAAATTTTACTTACTTTAAATATGGGTTTAAGAATTGTGATTTAATAAATTCAATTGAAGAATGGGCTATGCTTATTTATTGATTTTAAGTTGATTTAAGCCCTAACATTTTGAAATACTTGAGTATTATGAAGAATTAAATATGCATTTTCCATTTAAAGTTTGATCTAACTATGGGTAATTTAAATTGTGATTTGAATATTAATTTTATTTATGGATTTACTTGAATTTCATGTTGAATTGTTGATTTAAGATTGAAGCTATATTACCCATGATATTCTGACATCATTCATGATCATTGTATTTTATGAAAATTATGAAGTGGATTAAGACCCAATCATGTTGATAAATATGATTTTGATGAAAGTATGGTTATGAATGAGCTATTCCTATATGTGAAAGTATGAATTGAATTATAATTTGGCCTTTAAGGCTAAGTATGCATGAAAACGATTTGAAATGACTTATGACTCTTTGAAAGCATGTGTATATATATGTATTCCCATGGGATGATGACCTAGCAATGAATGTTTATGCCCTTTGTGAATGATCATGAATACGATGGAAAATACTTTCTGAAATGGGTGTTGTTCCCGTAAGGTAAGGTACTCTCTAAAATAGGTATTGTTCCCATAAGGTGAATTAATGTTATGGAAATCCTTTCTGAAATGGGTATTGTTCCCATAAGGTAAGGTACTCTCAAAATTGGTGTTGTTCCCATAAGGTGAGTGAATTTTATGAAAATTCTTTATGAAATGGGTGTTGTTCACATAAGGTGAGGTACTCCTCGAAATGGGTGTTGCTCCCGTAAGGTGAGTGAATGAGCATGGAAATCCTTTTCGAAATGGGTGGTGCTCACATAAGGTGAGGTTGCTTCTCCAAAATGGGTGTCGTTCCCGTAAGGAGGAGTAAGGTCTATCCTTGGCAAGTAACATCCCCACTATATATGAGCACTATGGCATTTCATGCATCATGGACTTCATGGCATATTGTATGCTACTCCTCTTTTGATCTTTGAATATATAATTCTTTCTATATTATGTGCCCTTGCCATCTAATATTGAAATGTAGGTTTAATAAGTCATATGCATTGCATGCCCACATACTTAGTACATTCAAGCTACTAATGCATACTTTTTTCCTACATAATCTAACCATGTAGGGTCCAGAGATTACCTTCATCCATCATTTGATGTCTAGATCGGATTTGAGACATTTCTTGTGGTGAGTCCTACCTTCAAAGGGAAAGCCACCATTCCTCTACCAATGAAGTCTAGTTTATGTTATTTACCTTGAGGGTAAGCCTGGGACATGTCTTGGCCCCCGTCCCATCTTATGTTTAGAGGCGTTATTGGACACCTTGTAGACTCTTGTCGAATTTATGTGTTATGTGTTGTATTTGAATCCTATTATTATGGTTATCTATTGGATACAACTGTAACTGAAACAACCCCAAAAAGTGCTCGAAAATGTGCCTCGAAAGTGCCCGCAATCGTAATTTCCATATATCTCAAAATCGTGTGTGATATCAAAAATATGACTTTCATATTCTTATTCAAGGGTTAAAATTGAGTGGGAAATGTGTCTAACCCCAATTTTAGAGTAATCATAGCGACTTTCAAAATTTCAAAGTAAGTAAGAAAAAATGAGCAAGCGCGCCACTGGCGCAACACGTCCAGGGCATGCCAGTGTGTATTTTGTGCCCAGTTTTGTTAGTTCGGTCCAAGGATATTGGGTCTTGGGCCTAATCCTTCACATGAAAATACCTATATTAAATTGCCATATTTCACCTCATCATTCGAGACATTCCCTAATACTAACTCAAACCACTAGACTAATATTTCTCTCAAAATTCAAGTGTCTAGGTCTCTTCCAGATCTTAAGAAATTCATTCGATCTTCAAGTCTCCATTAACATTTTCATCACAGAATTCTCTAAAGTCAAGATATGTGGGTTTCAACCATTGGATCCTTTCACCCATGGTGACCAAGCTCCTTTTTTACTGAAATTGTATGTTTTAAAGTTGATTTACTCAAGGGTCTTACTTATTACAAATTTCACTGCACATTATGTTGGGGTTTCATGAAATTGTGATTGTTTTAGCATGTTTTGAGGTATGAATATAAGATCTATTGTGTGATTTGATGAAGGATTTTAATGTATGTTTCTTGAGGGTGTTACTAAGTATTTGTGGGTGGTTTAACATTGGATTTTCGTGCATAATTTCACTCTTGAATTGCATGGTTTTACACTAGTATTACGCACCCACCAACTGTCTGATAAAATATCCGGTTATTGATTCCTGAGTTGTTGAAGGCCTAATGCATTGCATATGAGCTAAGTGACCTTATGATGATAAAATTAAGGTAATACTATGATGATTTATTGAAAAATATCCCTAGGGTTTCATGTTGACCATACCTTGTTGAGGGGGTGCTTGCCTTGACCACTATGATGGAGGGTGTAGAATGATGATGTTTTTTCCTTTTAACAAGGAGTGTCTTAGGAGGATCATGTTGATACATCTGGGACTATGATAGAGGTGTGAAGTCTATTAACCACATTGAGGGGATGATACTTCGACCAGTATGATGGAGGGTGTGAAGTCTATTAACCTTGTTAAGGGGTTGATACCTCGACCACTATGATGGAGGTTGCGAAGTCTATTAACCACGTTGAGGGGTTGATATCTCGACCACTATGATGGAGGGTGTTAAGTCAATAACCATGTTGTAGGGTTGATACCTTGACCACTATGATGGAGGGTGTAAAGTCCATTAACAATGTTGAGCGGTTGATACCTTGACCACTATGATGGAGTATGTGATGTCCATCTACCAATTAAGGGGTATATACCTTGATCACCCTTCGTGGGGGTGCTAATCCTTTGATTCTGAGTACTAATATACTTGGTCTATAATGATGGTCTCTACTTACATGTGTAATATGTTCTATATAAGGATTTTTTACTTCAAGCATCGTTCATACATGTCATAATGCTATTATGATATCTATTGCTCGTGTTTATGCATTTTGATTATGTTGTTTATCTCTTGTTGCATCGCATCCTACATACTTAGTACATTCAAATGTACTAACACATACTCTATGCCTAAATGATGTTACCATGTTGGAACAAGAACTCCATTTGGTCATCATCCTCCTCCACATGGCTACTGGTATCTATTCAAGCTAGTTGGTGAGTCTTTCATCCCGAGGACAATGTCTTTTAACTTATTCTATGTATTGAGACTCCCTCTTTCTTTGATGTATGTTTTGATTATGAGGGTGAACTCGATTTCTTATCTTATCCCCCACTAAGTATCTATGCAGTCGAGGTGTTATTGGACATGAAGTGTAATTACGCAATGATAATTATGCGATGATCCTTGACTCTCTTTTCTATTCATTTTTATATTATGAATGTTCTTCCTTAGTGCCTTTTCTCTTATTTTGATTCTTTCAACGCAATTTAATTGCTTCCGCGACCAAGGATGTATAATAATATGCTAAGAGGCTTGTTTGGGGTTCCTTATGGTTCCCCATTTGCCAGTCATGACTGGGCCATAGGCTTGGGTCGTGAAAATTATGTATTGATTATGAGAATTATGATAAGCATATATGATTTTATATGGAAATGCTGAAGATTCTAAGTATCTTATTACCCCCATAGAGCTAGTGAGTCATACTTACTCGCCCCTTAGTCTTTATGTGCTACGTGTTATGTTAATCCATATCAATCCCTTTCCCTAATATATCCCCATAGTATTAGTCCTACTTTCCCATCCCTTAGAACCATATGTTTGCCATTTGTATACACTTATGAACTAATGATGTGAATATGGACACTTTGAGGCTTGTTTGGGGATTGTTGGGTTCTATTTGCCATATCACTCTTACATCCTAGGTTTGGATTATGATAGAGATGGTCTCAGAGCACTAGGTTTGTAAATAGTCCTTGGAGTCCAACATGTCGCATCAAGTAGAGTCTTATTCATGGGTGTGAAGTATGCCACATATCTGGGTAGGAGGCAACAAGGCATTTTAGAAAATGTTTTACTTTTCATGATTCTTATCGTGCCATGGAACGTGTCTTAAGATTTCCTATCTCCATCCCTCTCTACTGAATAGGGAGTGTCACTATGGTATCATAATGTAATCCAGGCAAAGAAGATGTTCTAGCTAATCTTATAGATGACGTCAAAAAGGAGTTGGTGAAGGATGTGTGTTATTTGGCAAGCTTTCTCCTTCGGATATTTGAAAGTTTTCATAGGTTGGCTGGTTATGATGGAAGATTGTTGAAGGTTTCTCATCTAATGCATCTCCATTGCCGAAGTTAACTCAAAAGAAGGACATGTTCGCATGGTCGAATGTGCATGAGAAGATTTTTCAGGCATTGAAAGATCTGTTTACACCGTCTCTTATTTTGACTTTATAGGGTGGCTTAGATGGGTTAGTGGTATATTATGATGCTTTTCAGATTGGGTTGGGTTGTGTACTTATGTAATATGTTAAGGTGATAGCTTATACATGAAGACTTTTGAAGGTGCATGAGCATAATTACACGACTCATGATCTTGAGTTAGCGAAGTTAGTGCTTGCTTTAATGATTTTGAGATGCTATTTATATAAGGTGCATGTTGACATTTTCATAACCACAAGAGTTTGTAATATGTGTTCACTCAAAGGGATCTTAATTTGAGAAAAAGGAGATGGTTGGAACTCCTTAAGGGCTATGACATGAGTGTGCGATATCATCACCAGAATGCAAATATTATTGTTGATGTTTTGTGGACAATCTATGGGAAGTGTGTCTCATGTGGGTAAAGGGAAGGAAGAGTTGGCAAATGATGTTCACCATTTGGCTAGATTAGGTGTTAGGTTGACAGACTCTAATGATGGTAATATTCATGTTCAGAATGAGTCAGAATCTTCTGTGTTGGTTGATGTCAAGGCAAAGGAAAACTTAGACCCATCACTAGTTGTGTTGAAGAGGTTGGTTGCCGGAAATAAGATAGAAGTTCTCTCCTAAGGGAGAGGTGGTGTAATTCGGTACCAAGATCAATTGTGTTTTCTGTATATTGTGGTCTTAGGGAGATGATCATGAGTAAAGACCGTAACTCTCATTATTTTGTTCTCTTAGAATCTACCAAACTGTAGCATGATTTGAGGAAAGTGTATTGATGGCATGGCACGAAGAAAGACAATGCCAAGTTATGTACGAGCTTTAATACAAGAGATAAACCTACCCTTGAACACCATATTTGACTCTCCCACTCAAGGACGGGTTCATTTCGGAGTTGGAACTTGACCTTACAAGTTATACAATCAATAGAGGCATAGTATGGATGCAACCAATCCATCCCAAGAATGACATCAAATTCAACCATATCTAACTCAACAAGATCACAAGGCAATATTTTATGCAAGATACAAATAGGACAATTTTTATAGACCTTCTTAGCAACAATAAATGCACTAATAGGAGTAGATACCTTATATGATTCATACAACAAGTCAGGGTCAACATGGAACCTTTTGACAACAAAGGGGGTAACGAAAGAAAGTGTCACACTCGGATCAATCAATACATACATATCAAAATCAAAGAGTTTCAACATACCCTGACGATATCGGGAACCTCCTCAGCCTTCTACTATGATGTAGAGCATAAAACTGATTGTGCCTTGGGGCACGAAATGATCCCAAAAAGTGCCCGAAAATGTGCCTCAGAATGTCCAAAATTTTAAATTCTATATATCTCGAAATTAATGTACAATATCGAAAATCTGACTTCAAATTCTTGTTCAGAGGGTCAAAATTAAGGGGGAAAGGGTCTAACCCAATTTAAGAGCAAACGATTAGCAATTTCATTTTTCATAATTTTTTTAATCCAGAATAGATCCGCGATAGTGCCGCGACGCGCAGCTATCACAGACATGTGTGAATTTGTCCTATGCGACAGTTCTGTATCACGAACCAAATGCGAACCTATGTATTTTGTTTCCAGTGATTTCTCTCTCGGTCCAAGGCTTTTGGGTCTTGGGCCTAAGTGTTCCCAAACGTTTGTTTACCTATACTTATCCTCTCAAACACTTAGCCATATTTTCACTCCTAAATTTAAGTCTAAAAACCCTCTTTTGAAATTGAGGATTTCCTTCAAGCTTCAAGCCTCTATTTTCAATCTTCATCAAGAACTTTCTCAAAGCTAAGGTATGTAGGATTTAGCCATTGGGTTCTTCCACCCATGGTACCCTAATCCCTGTTTTACTTAATTTTCATGATTTCAAGTTCATTTTACAATTGCGTCTACTACTATGAACATGTCTACGGGCTATGTTAAAGCTATGTAAAGTTGTGACAGTTTTGCTATATTTTGAGCTATAATCTTAGATTTATTGTAAGATTTGATGAGGGGTTTTGCTATATATTGCTTGAGGGTGTTGCAAGGTATTGATTGATTATTTTACAATGGATTTTCTTACATGATTTCATCTCTATGTTTCATGATTTTATACTAGCATTATACACTCTCTAAGTATTTGATAAAATATCTGTACGTGGTTTTTCGAGAAACTGAAGTTCAAAAGCATGAGATGTGATATGATTGATATTATAATGATGAGATGAGCTTATGTATATGATATAATTTATGTAAAGTGTTGCATTATACCATGCCCAGTCCTGGGGGACTAAGAGCCCGAATAGCCTAGTTGAGGGGTTAGAATCTCAAACACAGAGTGGTACCTGAGATTTTCCACTAACCTAGATGAGGGTTTTGTACCTCACACACCATGGTGATAAGTGAAAGTATCACTAACTTAGATTATGGGTTTGGACCTCACACACTAGGGTTGGGTGATGGGTGAAATCATCACTAACCTACCAAGGGGTTTGTACTTTAGAAATCTAGCTTGGTCTCTTCTACACATATGATATCCTATATGAGCATGAGTTACTTAAACATGTTTTACTTATACATTGATCATACATGTCATATTGATATATTATGTGTATTGCCTATTGTTATGCATTTTGATTAAGGTTTCTATCTTTTGTTGCATTACATCCTAAATACGTAGTACATTCAAACATACTAATGCTTACTCTTGCCTACATGATATCACCATGTAGGAATCGGTGCCCAAGTCGATCATCCTCCTCCACGTGGCTAGATCGATACTACTAATGCTTTTGGTGAGTCCTCCACTTTGTGGACCTTAGTGTATGTTGCTCTTGTTATGCATTGAGGTATTCTTCTTATTGTCTATTTTGACCATGAAGGTGAGCCTGGTTGCTTTGTCTTGGCCCCCGCTCTTATCTATGTATTAGAAGTGTTTGTTGGACATGATATGTACCAATGATATGAGCTATGACTCTTTGTCTTTTGATTATGATGTTATACAAGCTTTCTCCCTTAACCATTGCCTCTTTGTTACTCTTTATGTCTTTTATATGCTTCCGCGACTGATGAAGTGTAATGATAAGTTAAGAGGCTTGTTTAGGGTTCCTTGGGGTTCCCCATTCACCGTGTCATGTCTAGGCCCTAAGCTTGGGTCGTGACAGGGCACCACCTTGTTGACAACCTCTACCCAAAGAAACCTCATTGGCAGCCCGGCCTTAAGGACGAACATCCTTACCCTTGTTGCGATCACGAGGGCAATCAACCTTTTTGCGACCCACTTCCCCAAGCATAGGCCCTTATGACCCTTATCACATTATGGACACATATCATCAGGAAAAACAACACCAATACCTTGGGCCCTTGTGAATTCATTGGAAAATCCCCTATTAGAAGAATAAGAAGACCCTTGGCCTTGATGAAAGTGGCCACCCCTTCAGCTTTGGAACTTCCCCTCCAAATAGGCTCTCTTGGCCTCATGACCTCTCTTTCTCAATTTCTGCTCCTCCATTTTTTCAACATAGGTCATCAAACGTGACAAGTCCATGTCACTAATCAACATTGCGGATTGGCACTCCTCACTCACCAAGTTAAAAACACCCATCACAAATTTGTTCATCTTAGACCTTGAGTCGGCCACCAAGTGTGGAGCATATTTTGAAAGTTGGTTGAACTTGAGGGCATACTCCCTCACATTCACAGACCCTTGTATGAAATTCTTAAATTCCACCTACATAGCTTCCCAAACCTGAAGAGAGAAAAACTGACTAAGAAAGGCCGCCTTGAACTCTTCCCATAGAACCACATTGTTGACTCCCTTCTCCTCCTTTCATTGATTGTACCATATTTGTCCTACCCCTTTGAGTTGGTCGGCCACCAACTCTGCCTTATCCAACAACCCTACACCCATGATAGCCATAATCTTGTAGACCTCATCAACGAACTCTTGAGGGCCCTCACTCACCTTTGACCAATAGAATTCCGGGGGATTCATTCTTATGTAGTCTCTCGCCTGAGATCCTAGTGTAGGAGAATGAGTGTCTTGGACCCCTTGGTTAGCTTGGCTAGCCACAATTTGTGCAAGCAAGGTGAGAGCATCTCCAAGCTCTCCAATAGTCGGTTACCTACCGGGTGTGCAGGCTCTTCTCCCTCTCGTGATTGTTATGATCTAGCATAGAAAAGGGCAATCATTAGGGAGGGAACCTGTCTTCAACTTCTATAGAACAACATAGAGTAAGAACAAGGGGAAAATTTCCGAAATGCCTCATAGACTCTAGCTCATAGTTATGGTGCACAACGCAACCATGAACAATACTCTAATCGACATGGTGTGTTGGACTCCAAGGATTTAACAACCTAGTGCTCTAATACCAAGTTTGTCATTACCTAAGCCTAGGGCCTAGACATGACAAGATGCATGGGGAACACGAAGGGACCCCAAGCAAGCCTCTTAGAACATCATTACACACCCTTGGTCATGGAAGCAATAGAATAGCAACAAGAGAGTAGAAAGAGGGATAATCAGGGCTAAGGGACATTATTCATATCAAGATAACAAGAGTCAAGAGAGAGTAAATACTCATAACATTACACATGACATGTCCAACAACACCTCTAATACATAGACAAGAGCGGGGGCCAAGACAAGCAACCGAGCTCACCCTCATAGTTAACATCGACATAAAAGAAAGGTAGTTCTAGAACATACTAAGAGATCATAAGCAATGCCCCTAAAATAATGGACTCACCAACAAGCTTGAGTGGAAGTGTACTAGCCACATGGATGAAGATGCCCAAACGGGGCTTCGATTCTTACATAGCGACATCATGTAGGCATAGAGTATGCGTTAGTACATTTGAATATACTAAGTATGTAGGATGCAACACAACAAGAGATAAGTAAAATAATCAAGATGTATATGATAGACAATGAATAGACATATAGCAATATGACATGTATGAATGATACTTGAAGCAAAATCATGCTTATATAGAACATAATACATGTGTAAGAACAGACCACAATCATATTGGTGGATCATCACTCCCAACCACCCTTGGTGATTGAGGTACAAACCCCATCAACTGGTTGGTGGATTGTCGCACCCTACCACCCTTGGTGACCGAGCTACAAACCCTCGACATAGTTATCAAGGTACAAACCCCCTGACGTGGTTGGTGGATTGTCGCACCCTACCACCTTTGGCGACTGAGGTACAAAACCCCCGACATGGTTTTCAAGGTACAAACCCCCTAATATGGTTATTAAGGTACAAACCCCTTGAGATGGTTACCCTGCGTGCAACCCCCGAGTAGGGGCATGGTCACATTCCATCATTATGTAGAAGGAAAACATATATATTCATCCATTTCATCATCATATAGTCATTCAACTCATAAGACATGCATAGAACCTTCAATTCCTCATAAAATCATAATTCAGACATTTTGTCAAACACTTGGCAGGTGTGAAATGCTAGAGTAATATGATGCAATTCAAGAATATAATTATACTAGAAAATTTAGTATAAAACCATCAATAGATGCTTGGTAACATCCTCAAGCAATATCTATCAAAACTCTTCATCAAATCTCACATTAGATCTTAAATTCATAGCACAAAACATGCTGAAACAATAACAATTTCATAAACCCCAACAAAGTGTGCAGTGAATTTCATAATACATCAGACCCATATGTAATTCAACTTTAAATCATGCAATTTAGGGTAAAAGGGAGCTTGGGTATCATGGGTGAAAGAAAACCATATACCTTAGCTTGGGAGAATAGCTTGATGAAGATTGTTGATGGAGACTTGAAGCTTAAGTGAGAACCTTGAAATTCGAATGAGTTTGAGATTTGAATTTTGAAGATGAAATATTGCTAAATGTTTGAATGAGTATTGCGAAATATTTTGTGAATGATATGAGGGTGAAATACATCTATGTATAGGTATTTTTATGTTTGGGAACACTTAGGCTTAAGACCACAAAGACTTGGGCTGATATAGAAAAATGGACGTAATTTGACACTATGGCGCACCCTTGGCATGAACCTCTCTAGAAATCGCATTTTTGCGATTTTGAAATTTTGATACAGTTGCTCTTAAGTCGAGGTTAGACTCATTTTCGACCCAATTTAGCCCCTTGAACAAGAATATGGAGTTTGATTTTTTATATCACGCATGAATTTTGAGATATATGGAAATTACAATTTTGGGCACTTGTGAGGCACATTTTCGGGCACCTTTTGGGGTCATTTCATTATGGTCCATGTGACACCTCACGGACCATATGGTGGCCTTTTCTTGAAATCTCACAACTTTAGGACCAAGTAAGGTGACACAACTGACGTGCTGTCAAAATATAGCACAGTTGATATCTAAAACAAGGAATTTTGTGAGTTATGAATGTGACGTTTTATGGATTTTATGTTTTTTGTGTTGTTATTGTAGAAAAGATAGGTTGGCATGATTTTGGAGAAAAATGACAGATTTTGCTGAAGATCAGGACATTCGAGCTCACCTATGAGTCGTAGCCTAAGTTGTGAGTCGTATGGTGATCTCGTAGCAAGAAACAGAGACCAAATATCAGAAATCTCCTAAGTGGAGATATAACTTATGAGGCCATCCTATGAGTCATGGGTCTTAATATGACTCATATAGGTGAACTCGTAGCAGAAAATAGAGAGAAAAAACTTTTGACCAAAAATTAGAGTCCTAGACTACTAGAGGAGCATACGAGTCGTAGTTCAAGCAATGACTTGTACCAGTGGGTAGTACCAGCCGATTCCAAAATACCAAGAACCTGATACGAGACCCCGATTACGACTCGTAGGTGACCCTACGAGTCGTACCTGTGAGGCGTACCAGCTGAAAGCTATCTTTTCTGTGTAGTTTTTAGGGTCATTTTTTAAACACTACAAATATTTTATAAATTATGGTTTTATTTAGAGAGATTGCATATTCCAGCTATTGAACATCACCTTTGAATATTCCCTCAAGAATATTTTAAGGTTCTAGCTTAGATTTTTGTTTTCTCTTCTAAAACTCAATTTTAGGGAGTGCAAATCTCATATTGTATTCATTCTCAATATATCAAACTTGTGGTTTGCAACTTGTAGTGACTTCACTCTTTATTGCATTGGGTAAAATTCACAACTATTTATTGTATTTACATTTTTGTTGATTTTGCCTTAGCCATGAGTAGCTAAGCACCCACAACTTGGTGTTGTGGGAACCATGAGTAGTTGACTTAAGATGACCTAGGTTTATTGCATTTCTATGATTGGGGTTTTGCATGTATTGTCTATTTTCCTTTATTTTAATTGTTGTTTTGTGGTGGCTAACACCAAACCCCGCCTACTATCACAATCCCGACCAAGGTAGTAATGAATAGGAAAAGGAAAGTATATGACAGGATTCGATTGATGTGTTCTCATCTAATCAACCAAACCTGACAAAAGGGAGGTTAACTAGGACAATAGGTATCGGTTAGTTGGCACACCATGGTAGTCGACTAAGTGCCATGGTGAAATTCGACCTTCACCTTCGCAAGAGGGCTTGAAGAACCAAGGTTATTATCCTGTATATGAATCTCCAATTGTAGTTATGTTGTCTAGGGTAATTGAGTCAATGAACTATGGAGAACACTATTCCCAAGTTGTCCCTAAAATTGAGTTTTTCTTGCATCATAGTATAGTGTTTAATTTATGTTTTTGTTCTTGAAAAACAAACACCCCCCTTTTAAAGATTTTAGTTAGGTCAATTGCTGATAACAATTGCTTTTTTTCTTATTGGAGCGTGAACATTATTAAAAATTATGGCGCCGTTGCCGGGGACTAGGCTAGGTTTTGGCTTGATTTCACTATTAGTTAGTTCAAGTATTAATTTCTAGACTCTCTTGTATTTTACTTTTATTTTTGTTTTCGTTATTTGATTTTACTTGCAGGGTATACTAGGTTGTATGCCAAACACAAGGATCCAAGGCAATGCCTTAGCTCCGATCAATTTGGTGATTGACGGACTCTTTAGAAAAATGGCTCAAGTGATTGATGATAACACGGTTGAGGAAGAAATTAATATAAATGATGTTATGGGAAGAGAGGAGAATCTACCACCGAGGGATGATAGGCCACAACTTAGGGATTTCAACGAGAACCCTTATGGTTGGAACCAATATCTCTTGAACCTTATGGCCATGGACGTTACTGGTTCTATAGTGTTGCCTCCATTACCGGCAGACGCTAAGTTCTTGGTGTCAAGTAGTTTACTTCAAATGCTCCAAAACCGTGGGTTATTCACAAGGCTACCTTTAGAGGATCCTCATCGTCATCTCCATAATGTGGTTTTTGTCTGCAAGAGTGTCATGGGGACATAAAATCTTTCTCTTGATGTCATTGGTTTGCGAGTGTTTCTATTGTTACTGACTTGGAATGCAGCTGTGTGGTTGTCTGAACTTCCTCCAGGTACAATAACAACTTGGGCAGAGCTTCAGAGTGTGTTTCTTGAAAGATATTTCCCAAGATCAAAGAAGCTAAAACTCAAAGATCAAATTAACAACATTGAGCAACTGTTGGGTGACTTTATTAGTAACACATGGGAGAGATTTACCAAATGACCTAAAATTGACGAAAACCCCCAAATCATTCCCCCCATTAACTATTCTGATGAAAATCTTGGCTATCCATTTCATTTTCCAACGAGTACTCCGGCGAGGACAACATTCTCTAGGGTTTCAGTGCATTTTTCCATCTATTTTGCATTAGATCAATTCTTTCACCATATAGTAAGTTTCGTGGTTACTTTCAACGCATTATTGTGGTGAGTTTTATTCTTTAGATGATGTCATAGTTGGTTTAATCATGAAGATTCATACCCATGTGGTGATACTTTGGTCTAGACATGAAAACTAGGGTTTGAGTGCTTCAAAATTGTTATTATGAATTAAGCGTTGTTCAAAATGCTTGTGTGGCTGATCATAGCTATGAGAACACTGGCCCCTTAAATGTAGTTCTTAAGGGCTGTCTGAATATTGGACAAATTATTTTCGGGAATAGAATGTTGGAAAGTGTGGGTGTGTCTTAATATGCCACATCTTGTTAGGCTTACTTGAAAGTGCATGAATTCTTTGTGCATCTCAATGAAATGTTTTGTTGGTAATGAGTGTGATTTTGGAGATGAAATTGCTTTTGGTTTTGTTTGATGTGATGTGGGATTAACTTCGATCTTTTGGGGTAATGGTTGTTATAACTACCTGATATCATAGAGGGTCTATTTGTACATCAAATTTATTGTATTGCTCTTAGTGTTGCTAATTATTGGTTTGTGTTTTGATTTACTTGTGGTTCTTGAGGGAACGTTTTTGGAACTACAGGTGCCTTATTTTCCAGCTACGAGGCCCCGTATAATTCATAGGATACCCTACGAGTCGTAGTGGTTCCTTATAGTAGGCCCAGTCACCTGTGGTTCCTCCACAGGTCTCATATGAGACCCACCTATGACTCGTAGCATCTGTTAGGACTCGTGGTGGGGGTCTCGTGAGTCTGATTGACATTCTAGAAATGCATCTGGAATGAGGTATGAGGCCAGATTACGAATCTATGCCACCCTACAAGTCGTAATTGTACCTCGTATCTGATTTCATATTGTATTTTCTTAGAAACCTTAGCACTATGAGTCTAGTATACGACTCGTAGGCACCTGCATCTCGTAACTACAGGCCTACAGCTGTATCAGTGTATTTTTCTTTTGATTTCATTGTTTAAGTGTTTTTGTTTTGTTCTTTGTCATGTGATCATTGTGTGGTCAAACATCTTGAACTTCACATGTTGTTGTGTGGTTCGCTTGCAGGTATCATGCCTCCAAAGAACAAACTAGCAATCCAAACATTCCAACGGAGGTTGGTGGACAAATCCTCCAAGGCTAAGAGATCTGAGGGGTCTCTAGAAGTTCACAGGGTCTGAACAGACCTCGAGGCTAACTTACCTCAGACTCGAGTTCGTACAGCTTAGACATCTAGGGAAGTGAGTAGTTACTCCTAGTCTAAAGAGGAGGAACAAGAGGGTGATATAGATGGGTCTGAGAGTAGTTCGCCATAAATGAGCCCCACATATACCGAGACAAATTCTGAGAAGGGTTCATAATCCCAACAGGAGGAAGTCCAATCATAGTCCCCAGCTGAGTGTAGATGGTGTGTTGCAGGATTAAGGAGATATATGACTAGGGGCTGGGGCCAAAAGGTCAGGGCAAACCAGATTGACAATTCCATGAGGAGTCTAGTCTGAACAACTTTGGGCTAGATAGGGTGCTAGGGTTAGATGCGGAGATAGATAGACACGGATTACGATGGACTGCGTAGCAGCTGGGAAAGTATACCCTTACGTAGTCCGGGAGTTTTATGCCACTTCTCTTGCTACACTTCTCCTAGGGCTTCCAAAGAACAAGAAGTTGATTGAGCAGCCTAGGTTATGAGTGGTGCCAGTCCGGGGTCAAAGAGTTCCTATTTCAGAGGGCACTATCCGACGGATTCAATTTGGACCCACCTACATAGTTCCTCATTCCACCGCAGAGTACGATGGTTGCATTGACAAAATAAGAACGGTGAGTGAGAAAGATGTTAGGAACAAGACCTAGCTGCTACAATGGATAGCTAGCCAGATATGTGATGAAGGGTTAGAGCCACGTGGGTTATAAACCATGTAGATCCTATAGTGAAAGCCCACCTCTCTTTCCGGGCCAAGTTTTAGTGGTCCATTATCCATTGGCGTATCCGGCCTACTTTTATGGATAATGTGATCACCTTAGACCGAGTTATGTCATTAGCCAGCATTCTAGCTGGTTATGAGATAGATTGGGCCCATATTTTCTCCGAGTGGATCCACAAGCCCGCCGTCCAGACGTATATCTCACTGTCATTCCCCATTTTGATCCACTAATTATACAGTTACTGTAGGTATTCCTATACACCCCCACTGGGACCAACATATCGAGGCTACACGCACTATGGATCCCAGCTTGATAGAGGATGATGAGAACCCGATGGCCCTACAATGTGCAGCTCCATCGGCTGTCCCAGATCCATCCCCGATTGAGCCTCAGACTCAGGGTTCGACTCCAGTCCCTACTACCACTACTCCAGCCACTGTAAAGCCTATGCCAGCTGTTAAGATTCATTCTACGCCATCCTCCAGTACTCTAGCACCAGTAGCATCCACATTACAGGTTAATTCTCTTATTTCTTTTATTGCTTTTCAGGACTCGTGTGCTAGGTAGCTACAACAGATTCCAGGCTATAGACTTTAGTAGCTCAGGTCAAACCATAGGTCAGCCAGACCATACGGGAATCAGAGGAGAGGATAAAGGCATCCGCCCGTTATTTGGTAGATGAGAGAGTTAGGGTGGTGGATGCCAGAGTAGATGCGGAGACTTCACATGGATAGGGTAGGTCACATATAGTTGTGACCCAGATAACTTAGCAGGAGGTCGTGACCCAGGAACCTACTGACCAGACTAATACCGGTACTAGAGCACCATGATGTCTGACTTTTTAACCCTAGCCCTTATCTTTCATATATGGATACTTTATTCTTTATGTCAGAAAATATCTTATTATGTTGGTTTTTGGATTTGTGTAAATGTTTTATGTTGGATGTTGTTTTTACTTATATTTTGGATGTGTGTGCGTTTGTTATTTGTTTTTCATTCATGTCTTTACTTTGAGGACAAGGTATTCTATTTTGGTGAGGTGTGGGATGGATTAAGGTGAAGTCTGAGTAGCCTCGAGTCCATAACTTCCCCTATTTTTTACCTCATATTGTGTTTCTGTTTCCTTTTGGATGTTTAATTTTCTTTTGAACTGGCATGTTTAAGTAGTATAGATAATGTGTAAATATATAGCAGCATTATCTGTTGGCAATATACATAGTCTTTAAATGCATTTTGAATGATTTGAAAAAAATTAGGTACCCTCAAAATTTTTGAGATTGTTGGCTATTGATGCAATCATGCAATTTGATTACCTGGTGATGTTTGTTCTGATACTATAAAGGTAAGTTGAGGTTTGAAGCATGACCTGTGAGTCTATACTAGATTGTGTGTGCAATGTCAAGTGTGTTGTGAGCTTATTTCGCTGCATTCATGCATTGTGTATGGACTCAGAACTTGCTTTAGTACTCTAAGACTGGTTTGGTGATGTGATTGATTTGGAAGGGATCTTAGGCCTTTGTTCTAACAGTAAGCCCACTCTTGCCTAAATGACCTACCAAATGAGCGAGTAAATCCCTTGTTCCAAAGTTTTGAGCTTCTCATGTACTCATTCTTTCTTGACACCTAGCTATCTTAACCTTGTTTGATGAAATACCTTGATATTGGCCTTCGTCTATCTTTGAACATGTGAACCTTGGTTGAGGCTAAAAGCCAAAGTTGAGGGTGGCTACAAATTGTAGCCCTCGTTTGGAGAATAGATATTGTGTACTTCACCTCAGGATAAAAGCCTAAGTTGAGGGTGGCCTTTATTATGGTAAAGTAATAAAAATAAGATGGTTGGTTGGGAAAAAAAAGAGATGAATAACCGTGAGTCGGGTGAAGAAAAAGAAAAAGAAAAGTGCCTTGAGTTGAGGAGATTAGCCAAAAAAAAATGAAATCAGAAACAAGGCATAGCTGAAAAGAAAAAGAAGGCACCCAGGGGAAATTTGAAATAGGAGAATAAGAGTGGATTTAGTGAAAAATTTTGGGTTATGAAGGTAAAAGTGTTGGTGAACATGGTTCAAGGATCGCTTTTACTCACTACTTGCCTAAAATGTCGTACCAAAGCCCTATGAGCATACGTTACAAGTCATTAAGTCCTAAAGTGATCCAAATCCACTTTGTCATCAACCCGGAAACTGAGTATAGGGGCAAGCCTATGGTGTTATTCATTTTGCATGAATTTCAATTATGAGAGTGAGAATGCTTACACAGTCCCTGAATTCTAAATGCTTTCTGAGTTAGTAGGAGGGACTTCTTTTCTGCGAGGGCATTTGCACTACTTGATTAGCGTATGATTATATCAGTGATTGTGGATGGTTGATGCGCCTTAGCTTATCATAGTTGGGTTGCCAGATGTATCTTTGTGTTCTGTTTTGCTTAGTAGCCTTGCAATCGTATTTTGAAAATGAAAGTTGGGTACCTAAATTTGAATAAGTGATGTATATGTCATTAGTGTAGTTGTTATGTATTTCTCATTGTCTGCTTGGATTGAGTTGTCGCTTGAGGAAAAGCAACAATTTTAAGTTAAGGGTGTTGATGTGCTGTCAAAATACCACATATGCCTAAAACAAGGAATTTTGTGAGTTCTTAATGTGACTTTTTATGGTTTTTGTGTTTTTGTGTTGTTATTGCAGAAAAGGTAGGTTGACATAATTTTGGAGAAAAATTGCAAATTTTTCTGAAGCCCAGGATGTACGAGCTCACCTACCAATCTTAACCTAAGCTACGAGTCATATGGTGATCTCGTAGCAAGAAACAGAGACCAAAAACCATAAATCTTCTAAGTGGAGGTCAGACTTACGAGGCCACCCTACGAGTCGTAGGTCTTAATATGACTCACATAGGTGGACTCGTATCAAGAAACAGAGAGCCAAAACTTTGGATGAAAAATTAGAGACCTAGACTACGAGAAGAGCATGTGAGTCATAGCTCAAGCAATGACTAGTACTAGTGGGTCGTACCAGCTGAGTCAAAAATGCCAAGAACTTAATAGGAGACCCCGTTTATGACTCGTAGGTCACGCTACGAATCGTACCTGTAAGGCGTACCAAATGCCAGAAGTCTTTCATGTATAGTTTTTAGGGTCATCTTGTAAACACTACAAACACTTTTTATTAGGGTTTTATTTAGAGATATTGCAGATTCCAAATATTGAACATCACCGTTGAATATTCTCTCAAGAATATTTTAGGGTTCTAGCTTAGACTTTTATTTTCTCTTAGAAAACCCACTTTTGGGGAGTGCAAATCTCATATTCTATTCATTCTCAATATATCAAGCTTGTGGTTTGCAACTTGTGGTGTCTTCACTCTTTATTTCTTTGGGTAAAATTCTCAACTATGTCTTGTATTTATATTTTTGTTGATTTTGCCTTAGCCATGAGTAGCCAAGAACCCACAATTTGGGGTTGTGGAACCATGGGTAGTTGACTTGAGATGACCAAGGTTTATTGCATTTCTATTATTGGGGTTTTGCATTTCTTGTCTATTTCCCGTCATTTTAATTGTTGTTTGGTGGTGGCCAACACGAAACCCCATCTACTACCACGATCCCGACCAAGGTAATGATGAATGGGAAAAAGGAAGTAGATGACAGAATTCGATTAATGTGTTCTTATCTAATCAACGAAACCTGACCAAGGGCAGGTTGACTGGGACAATAGGTAACAATTAGTTGGCACATCATAGTAGCCGACCAAGCGCCATGGTGAAATTCGACCTTCACTTTCACAAGATGGATAGAAGAACCTAGGTTAATATTCCTAAGTTAAGTCAATGAACCATGGGGAACACTATTCCTAGTTGTCCCTAAAATCGAGTGTTTTCTCGCATCGTAGTATTGTGTTTAATTTCTGTTTTTGTTCTTGAATCACAAACTCCCCCCCCCCCCCCCCCCCGATTTAGAGATTTTAGTTATAGATACTGGAAATGGTTTATTGTGAAATCTTGTAGTCAAACCATGTAATTCCTGTGGATTCGACCCTAACATCAGTTTGGTTAATTGCTGACAGCGACCGCTTTCTTATTGGAGCGTGAACATCATCAATGACCAAGTTCATGACCCATGCGAAGTGACACGGCTATGGCTTCCGGATTGAAATTTCTCTAATTATGGAATCTTCAAACTCAAGCTGCATTCACTTTTAAGGCTTCAACTCAAGATTATTTATGTTGTTTAAGTCCATCATAGGTCTCCTACATCAAGCCAATTTCAAGGAATTTCATAAGCTAAGTTTTTCACAAGAACCTATAGGAGGGTCAACTTTAAAGGATCATATCTCTTATCTCAAAATCAACTAGATAGCCCACTACCTATCAAATTGAAGCTCTTTGAATTAACTTTCCAATGCATCTAGTTTCACCTTATTCTGAGTTCGGATCAATAAGTTATGCCCACTTTACTAAAGCCCGTCTGTGTAGTGTTTTTTGAAATTTGCCTAAGTGAGGTCTCATGGGAGGGTTTTACGGTCTGTAAGACCTTGTACGAACCATGATACCTCTTCACGGGACCCTTGGAAAGAAATATTATTTTTCTTCATTAATAGTTTTTTTGTAATTGTGGCTTCTGCTAAAGGTCTTTTGTGGCTTTGTATTCTATCTTAAGACCTCGAAATGACCTAAACTATATTCCTCTCATTCAAATTCATTCCTACACTTAGAATTATATTCAAACTTTCTATTAAGAACTCCCTAAGGTGAATATTGGAGGATTATCTTCAAGCTTAAGGAAATGGGTCTATTCTTCACCAAATTTCTTCCAATTTCTTCTTGAATCTTCTCTGTTAGCTAAGATATGTGGGATTGATTCTGGGTCCCTTTCAATCAAGAAGACCCAAAACTCTTTTCACTTGAATTTTCAAGAAATTTTGCTTACCTTAAATATGGGTTTTAAGAATTGTGATTTAATAAATTCAATTGAAGAATGGGCTATGCTTATTTATTGATTTTAAGTAGATTTAAGCCTTAGCATGTTGAATTACTTGAGTTTATGAAGATTTAAATATGTATTGTCCCTTTAAAGATTGATTCAAGTATGGGTAATCTAAACTGTAACTTGAATGTTGATTCTACTTATGGATTTACTTGAATTTTATATTGGATTGTTGATTTAAGATTGAATCTATATTATCCATGCTATTCTCACATCATTCATGGCATATGCATTCATTGGTATTGGATATTATGAAGATTATAAAGTGGGTTAAGACCCAATTACGTTGATAAATATGACTTTGATGAAAGTATGGTGATGAACGAGCTATCCTATGCGTAAAACTACGAATTGAATTATGATTTGTCCTTTAAGCCTAAGTGTGCATGAAAATGATTCGAAATGACTTATGCCTGAAACGACCCCAAAAAGTACACAAAAGGGTACCTCGAAAGTGCCCCGAATTGTAATTTGCAAATATCTCAACATCCATGTGTGATATCGAAAATTCAACTTCGTATTCTTGTTCAGGGGGTCAAATTTGGTGGGAGATCGGTCTAATCCCCATTTTAGAGCAAATGAATTGCAATTTCATTTTCCAAAAAATACGATTTCCAGTGAAGTTTTCACACCCCTGGCACGACACGCCAAGGGAGCGCCTCGGTATAAATTTTGTCCAGTTTTTCAAGTTCGGTCCAAGGCTTTTGGATCTTGGGCCTAAGTGTTCCGATGCGTAAAATTACCTATACTTAGCCTTATTTCACCCTCCTATCATTCAAGACATTCCCAAACACTCACTCAAACAATTAGACAATATTTCATCTCCAATTTCAAGTCTCAAAAACTCATTCGGATGTTAAGGTTCTATTTCAAGCTTTAAGTCTCCATCTCCAATCTTCTTCAAGGATTCTCCGAAGTCAAGGTATGTGGTTTTATTTCATGGTTTCCCTTCACCCATGATACCCAACCTCTCTTTTACCTAAAATTTCATGACTTAAAGTTGATTTACTCATGAGTCTTATCTATTATGAATTTCACTTCACACTATGTTGGGTTTCATGAAATTGTGGTTTTGTTAGCATGTTTTAAGCTATGAATCCAAGATCTATTGTGAGATTTGATGAAGGGATTTTATGTTTATGGCTTGAGAGTGTTACCAAGTATCTATTGATAGTTTTACATTGAATTTTCTAGCATTATTTCACTCTTAAATTGCATGGTATTACACCAGCACCACACATCCGTCAAGTGTTTGATAAAATGTCCGGATTATAATTTCTTGATAAATTGAAGGTCCAACGCATGTATTATGAGTTGAATGACTATATGATAATGAAATGAATCTATGCATATGGTTTTCTTATATATAGTGTTGGAATGTGACCATGCCCTACTCGGGGGTTGCATGTCGGGTAACCATGTCAAGGGGTTTGTACCTTGATAACCATATCGAGGGGTTTGTACCTTGATAACCATATGGTGGGGTTTGTGCCTCTATCACCAAGGGTGGTAGGGTGCGATGATCCACCAACCATGTACAAGGGTTTGTACTTTGATAACCATGTCGGGGGTTTATACCTCGATCACCAAGGGTGGTAGGGTGCGATGATCCACCAACCAATTGACGGGGTTGGTACCTCAATCACCAAGGGTGGTAGGGTGCAACGATCCATCAACCATGTTGGGGGCTTCGTACCTTGATAACCATGTCGGGTGGTTTGTACCTCGGTGACCAAGAGTGGTAGGGTGCGACGATCCACTACCCAATTTACTAGATTGGTACCTTCATCACCAAGGGTGGTGAGGTACGTCGATCCTCCAATATGATAATGGTCACTTCTTACATATTTGTTATGTTCTATATAAGCATGATTTACTACATAGCATCTCACTTTCATGTCATATTGTCATATGCTACTCATTGTCTATGCTTATGCATTTTGATTATGTTTTTATCTCTTATTATATTACATCCTACATACTTAGTACATCAAATGTACTAACGTATACTCTATGCTTACATGATGTCACAATGTAGGAATCGAAGCCCCACTTGATCATCCTCCTCCACGCAGCTAGTACAACTTGTCTCAAAGATCTTTGGTGAGTCCTCCGTTTCGGGGACTATCTTTATGACCTCATACTATGTTTCAGGACTATCTTCTTTGATGTATATGTTGACTATGAGGGTGAGCCCGGTAGCTTGTATTGTCCTCTTCTCTTATCTATGTAGTAGCGGTATTGTTGGACATATCATATCTAATGTTATGTGCTTTGACTCTCTCTTGACTCTTGTTTTTCATGATATAAATGATGTCCCTTAGCCCCGATTATCCCTGTGTAATATATCTTGTTGTATTTTATTGCTTTTGCGACCAAGGATGCGTAATGATATGTTAAGAGGCTTTCTTGGGGTCCTGTTGGGTTTCCCATGCATCGTGTTATATCTAGGCCCTAGGCTTGGGTCATGACAAACTTGGTATTAGAGCACTAGGTTGTTTGGTCCTTGGAGTCGAGTACACCGCGTCGATTAGAGTCTTGTTCATGGTTGTGTTGTGCACCACAACTATGAGCAAGAGGCCGTGAGGTGTTCAGGAAATGATTCCCTTCTATTTACTCCATGTCATGCTATAGAAGTTGAGGTAAGGTTCCCCCCCCCCAACGATTGTCCTTTGCTATGCTAAATCATGCCTAACACGAGAGGAAAAAGAGGTCGCACACTCGAGGAGCAACACGATTAATGGACAACTTTGAGATGCTCTCACTTTGCTTGCACAAGTTGTGGCTAATGAAGCTAACCAAGGGGCCTAATCCCCTCATGATCCTACACCAGCATCTTAAGTGAGAGATTTTATGATGGTAGATCCCCCGGAATTCCACCAATCAAAGGTGAGTGAGGACCCTCAAGAATTCATTGATGAGTTGTTCAAGATTCTGGCTATCATGAGTATAAGATCAGAGGATAAGGTGGAGTTGGCAGCCTACCAACTCAAAGGGGTGGCACAAGTATGGCACAATCAATGGAAGGAGGAAAAGAAGGTCAACAATATGGTACTTAGGGAGGAGTTCAAGGGGGACTTTCTTAATCGGTTCTTCCTTCTTGAGCTTAAGGAAGCCAAATTGGTGGAATTTATGAATTTGAAATAAGGGTCTATGAGTTTGAGGGAGTATGCCCTCAAGTTCAACCAACTTTCAAAATACGCTCCACACTTGGTGGCCAACTCAAGGTTTAGGATGAACAAATTTGTGATGGGTATTTCCGACTTGGTGAGTGAGGAGTATCGGTCTGCCATGTTGATTAGTGATGTGGACTTGTCCCTTTTGATAACTTATGCCAAGCAAATAGAGGAGGAAACGTTGAGGAAGAGAAGGAGTTATGAGGCCAAGAGGGCCCATTTGAGGGAAAGTTCTAAAGCCGAAGGGGTGGCTGATTCCACCAACACCAAGGGTCTTCTCATTCTTCCAATAAGTGATTTACCAATGACTTCCCAAGGACCCACGATGTTGGTGTTGTGGTTCCTAATGATGTGTGTCCAAGATGTGGCAAGGTTCATAAGGGCTCATGCTTGAGAGATACTAATGCATGCTATGGTTGTGGAGAAGTGGGTCACAAAAAGATTGATTGCCCTCGTGATCGCAACAAGGATAAGGATGTTTGTCCTCAAGGTTAGGTGCCAATGTGGTTCCTTTGGGTTAAAGTGGCCAACAAGATAGTGGCCCAAGGCACAATCATTTTTCTGCTTGGCATGGGAGGCAAGGAGTTGATGAGATGCCTACTAGTATGTTCAAAATCTTTGATTTTGATGTGTATGCATTAATTGATCTGGGTGGTACTCTTTCTTTTGTTACCCCCTTTGTTGCCAAAAAGTTCTATATTGAACCCAAATTGTTGTGTGAGCCATATGAGGTGTCTACTCTTATTGATGCATCCATTGTAGCTAGAAAGGTCTATAGAAATTGTTCTATTTCCACTTTTCATAAAATATTGCCTTGTGATCTTGTTGAGTTGTACATGGTTGATTTTTATGTCATACTTAGGATGGATTGGTTGCATGCATACTATGCCTCCATTGATTGTAGAACCCATAGGGTCAAATTCCAATTCCCAAATGAACCCTTCCTTGAGTGGGAGAGTCATGTCTTACCAAATGATCTTCTCGGTGTTCCTCCGAAAGGGAAATAGACTTTGTTATACACCTCCTCCCCAATACTCAACCCATTTCTATTCCCCCTTACTATATAGCCCTGGCGGAGTTAAAGGAGTTGAAGGAACAATTAAGCGACTTATTGGAGAAGGGATTCATTAAGCCTGGGCAATCACCTTGGGGTCCACCGGTGTTATATGTGAAGAAGTAGGATGGGTCTCTTAGAATGTGAATTGACAACCGGAAACTTAATAGGGTCACCATCAAGAATAGGTATCCTCTTCCAAGGATTGATGATTTGTTTGACCAATTGAAGGGTATAGCACCTTCTCTAAGATTGATCTTCGGTCTGGGTATCATCAAGTAAAGGTAAGGGAGTGTGATATTCCTAAGATGGCCTTCCGGACTGGTATGGGCAATATGAGTTTATTGTGATGTCATTTGGGTTGACCAATGCACCGGCCATCCTCATGGATCTAATGAATAGGGTCTTTAAACCCTACCTTGATTCATTTGTTGTGGTATTCATTAATAATATTTTGATCTATTCTCGTGGTGAGGAGGAGCATAGGGCTTATTTGAGGGTTGTGTTGCAAAACCTGAAGGAAGAGAAAGTGTATGCAAAATATGACAAGTGTGAATTTTTGCTGAAGGAAGTTGCTTTTCAAGGTCATATGATGTTGGGGGATGGTATTAAGGTGGATCCTAAAAAGAAGGATGTGATTAGAAATTAGCCTAAACCATTGACCTAGTTGGATATCTGAAGCTTCTTGGGACTAGCGGGTTAGTACCGGAGATTTGTGAATGGGTTCTCTTCTATTTCTTCTCCCATGACAAAATTGACCCAAAAGACATCTAAGTTTGTGTGGACCGATGAGTGTGAAAAGATCTTCCAAACCTTTAAGGATAAGCTTATACCCTCTCCTATATTGTCACTATTAGATTGGCTAGAGGGGTTTGTTATGTATTGTGTTGCTTCTAAAGTTGGTTTGGGTTGTGTTCTTGAACAATGGTAACGTCATGGCCTATGTTTCTAGGCAACTCAAAGTGCATGAAAAGAATTATCCTACCCATGATCTTGAGATAGAGTCGTGGTATTTGCATTGAAGATATGGTATCATTGTTTCTATGGGGTGCATGTTTATGTGTTCACTGATCATAAGAGACTCCAATATGTCTTCACCCAGAAAGATCTCAACTCAAGGCAAAAAAGGTGGCTAGAACTTCTTAAGGACAATGACATAAGTATGCATTATCATCCCAACAAGGCTAATATGGTGGCGGATGCCTTGTGTAGGGTGCCTATGGGTAGTCTAGCTCATGTTGATGATGCTGGCATAGGGGTAGCTAGGGAGGTCCATCGGTTGGCTAGATTAGGGGTTAGGTTGGAAGGAGTTGATAATGGGGGTATTATTATTGTTGATGTTTCTAAATCTTCATTAGTTGAGGAGGTGAAAGCTAAGCACGATCTTGACCCCGCTTTGTTGGAATTGAAGGTATTGGTAAAAGGTAGTAAGGTGATGAGGCTCATGCTTCTTATTATTCTATTCACCCCAGGTCTACAAAGATGTATAGGGATTTGCGAGAGATGTATTGGTAGGGAGGAATGAAGAGGGACATTACCAAATTTGTTTCCGATTGTCATAGTTGCTACCAAGTCAAAGCAGAACATCAAAGGTCAGGTGGCCTAACCCAAGACATATAGATTCCTACTTGGAAGTGGGAAGATATTAACATGGATTTTATGGTTGGGTTTCCCAAGACTGGAAAGGGTTTTGATTCCATGTGGGTTGTGGTTAGTAGGATTACAAAATCAGCTCACTTTCTACCAGTTAAGACTGCATATGGGGCTGAAGATTATGCTAGGTTGTACACTCATGACTTGGTGAGGTTGCATGGGGCTCCTTTGTCCAGCATGTCGGATCATGATGCACAATTCACTTCACACTTTTGGATGTCCTTCTAAAGAGGTCTTGGAACCAAGATAAAGCTTAGTATGGCCTTTCACCCTCAAACGGATGGCCAAGCCGAAAGGACTATCCAAACACTTGAGGACATACTTCGGGCTTGTGTATTGGAGCTTAAAGGTAGTTGAGATGATCATCTTCCATTGATTGAGTTTTCATATAACAGTAGATATTATTCTTGCATTTATCACGACCCAAGCCTAGGGCCTAGACGAGACACAACAAATGAGGAACGCGAAGAAATCCCAAACACACCTCTTGTCTTACCATTACACATTATTTGTCGTGGAAGCATTTAAATGATATATGAAAGAAGAAAGAAGGCAATGGGAATAAGGGAAAGCTTGCATAACATCATAATTAAGAGACAAAAAAGTCAAAGCTTATACCATAGGTACATAGCATGTCCAACAACACCTTTACTACATAGATAGAGCAGGCGCCAAGACAAAATAACAGGACTCACCCTCATAGCTAAAGTAAACAATAAAGAAGAATGTATCAATACATAATAAGAGAAACTTAGACTAAGGTCCCCGAAGTGGAGGACTCACCAACTAGCTTGAGTAGTACCAGACTAGCCATGTGGAGGAGGAGGATAATCAACATGAGCACCGATTCCAACATGATGACATCATGTTGGCATAGAGTATGTGTTAGTATATTTGAATGTACTAAGTATGTAGGATGCAATGCAACAATAGAAAGGCATCAAAATCAAAATTCATAAATATAAGCAATAGATAACATAGTAGCAATATGGCATGCATGACTAATGCTTAAGTAAAACACACTTACATAGAATAGAACATATACATAAGAAAACACCATTACTATTGGTGGATCATCACACCCTACAACCCTTGGTGATTACGGTACAAAGCCCGTCAAAAGGTTGGTAGATCGTCGCACCCTACCACCCTTGGTGCCGGAGTACAAACCCCTCGATAGGTTGATAGGTACAAACCCCCAACAAGGTTAGTATATCGTTGTACCCTACCACCCTTGGTGCCAGAGTACAAACCCCCTGATAGGTTGATTGGTACAAACCCCCAACACGGTTACCCAATGCATAACCCCCGGGTAGGGCATGGTCACATTCCAATACTACATAGACAACACCATATACATGAATTCATTTCATCATCATTTCATCATATAATTATCATATACCATCTTCATACAGTCATTCATCTCATAAGGCATGCATTGGACCTTCAATTCCTCAAGAAGTCATAACCGGACATTTTATCAAACACTTAGAGGGTGTATAGTGATAATGCAAAATCATGCTATTCAAGAGTGAAATCATGCTAGAAAATTCAATGTAAAACCTTCAATGGATACTTGGTAACACCCTCAAGAAATTTAAAACAAAACCCTTCACCAAATCTTACAATAGAACTTGGTTCCATAATTCAAAACATAGCAAAACAGTCACAATTTCATAAGCTTCAACTAGTGTGCAGTGATTTTCATAATAATATAGACCCTATTGTAAATCAATTGTAAATCATGCAAATTATAGTAAAAGGAAACTTGGGTATAATGGGTGAAAGGAATCCATGAAAGAAACCCACACACCTTAGCTTTTGAGGAACTCTTGATGAAGATTGAAAATGGAGACTTGAAGCTTGAAAGAAATCCCTAGTTCCGGATGAGGGTTTGGGACTTGAATTTAGGAATGAAAATTTTTGCTAAGTGTTTGAGTGAGTATTTGGGAATGTTTAAAATGATATGAGGGTTAAAATGGTTAAGTATGGGTATTTTAATGTTACAGGATACTTAGGAACAAGACTTTAATGTATTGGACCAAGTTAAAAAATGCAAGCACAAAATTGTACCAGTGCGCGTCACAAAAGCAACTAGGTTAGCTCACTAGAAATGGACATTTGGAAATTTTGAATTTTGATATGGCTTCTCTAAAATCGAGGTTAGACCCTTTTCCCCCTAATTTAGACCCCTTGAACAAGAATATGAAATTGGATTTGCGATATCATGCATGGATTTTGAGATATATAGAAATTACAATTTCGGGCACTTTCAAGGCACATTTTCAGGCACTTTTTGGGGTGGTTTCAATATCTCCCCCTTGGGAACATCCATCCCCAAATATCAAAGAAACGTATATGATAGGCACAAATATGACACTTTCGGCCCACATAGAGGTGTAACAATATACTTAAACATCATTTCAAAAATTGCATCATAAATGAAAAATCACCATGAAGTTGTCAATTTAAACATGAACATATGCAATGACATGGGGATGAACATAGGACTTGTGATCAAATGAAGGATATAGATCAATACCTTAGGCTTGAATGAAGTGGAAAAGGTTAGGATATCTCCTTTGCATATTTGTTTCGGCTTCCCAAATAGCACTCTCAACTTGTTGATTCCTCCAAAGGACTTTAAGGAAAGCCACCTCTTTGTTCTCCAACCTCTTCACTTGCCTATACATGATCTGAACCGAAACCTCTTCATATGTCAAGTTATCCTCAACTAAACCCACAATATCAAGAGGCACAATGGCATTCGGACCACCCACACATTTCCTTAACACGGACACATGAAACACCAGATGAACCAAGTCCATCTCACTAGGCAACCTGAACTCGTAAGCTCCCTTGCAAACCCTCTGTAAGACCTCATAAGGACCAAATTACCTTGGGTTCAACTTTTCCTTGTTACCAAAACGGACCACACCCTCCTTGGGTGAAACCTTTAGGTAAACCCAATCACCAACTTTGAATTCAAGGACTCTTCTTCTTACATCGGCATAGGATTTTTGACGACTTTGGGATATCTTCAACCTTTCCCTAATCATACGAACCTTCCCTAGAGCCTTCATAACAAGATCTAGTCCCAACAAAGCTACCTCACTAACCTCAAACGATCCAACCGGTGATGTACAACGTCTCCCCTAGAGAGCCTCAAAAGGAGTCATACCAATGCTAGAATGATAGTTATTATTGTAGGCAAACTCAATCAATGGAAGATGATCATCCCAACTACCTTTAAGCTCTAACACACATTCTCTAAGCATATCCTGAAGGGTTTAGATGGTCCTCTTAGCTTGGCAATCCATTTGAGGGTGGAAGGCCATAGAAAGCTTAACTCTAGTACCAAGACCCCTTTGGAAAGATCTCCAAAAATATAAAGTACATTGTTCCCTACGATCCAATATGATGGAGAAAGGAACCCCATGCAACCTTACCAAGCCATGAATGTATAACCTTGCATAATTTTCAACCCAAAATATGGTCTTAACTGGTAGAAAATGAGCCAATTTTGTCTTCCTATTGACCATCACCGAAATAGAATCAAAACATTTTCTAGTCTTGGTTAACCCAACCACAAAATCTATATTTATCTCTTCCCACTTTCAAGTAGGAACAACAATGTCTTAGGATTGGCCACGCAACCTTTGATATTTGGCTTTGACTTGTTGACAAGTACGACAATTGAAAATGAATTTAGCAATGTCCCTTTTCATGCCTCTCCACCAATACACATCGCTCAAATCTCTATACATTTTGGTGCAGCCGGGGTGGATAGAATAAGAAGAGTTGTGGGCCTCATCAAAGATCATTTCTACTAAACCATCAACACAAGGTACATGAAACCTACCTTGGTACCTAAGACCACCATCTCCCCCTTGGGAGAAAACCTCTAACTTGCCCTCTTCCACCAAGGCCTTAAATTCTAACAAGGAGGGATCAAGATCTTGTTTATCCATTACCTCATCAACTAAAGAAGACTTAGAACCATCAACAATAACCACACCACTATTACAATCCTCTTCCAACCTAACATCCCAATCTAGCCAACTGATGTGCTGTCAAATTACATCACATTTAATGCCTAAAACAAGGGAATTTGTGAGTCCTTAAAGTGACTTTTTAGTGTTTTGATGTGTTTTTGTGTTAATCTTGCAGAAAAGTTAGGTTGGAAAGATTTTGAAGAAAAATTGCAGATTTTGCTGAAGCATAGGCGATACGAGTCGTAGCTTCTATCGTAGCAGGAATTAGAGACCAAAAATCTGAAATCTGCCATGTAAAGATAACCCCTATGAGCCCAGCCTATGAGTCATAAGACACACTACAAATCGTATAGGTGGACTCGTAGCAAGAATCAAAGAGCCAAAATGTTGGACCAAAAATTGAAAACCAAGACTACAAGATCAACATACAATTCATAGCTCAAGTAATGACTCGTGCCTATGGGTCATACCAGTTCATTCCAAGATGCCAAGAACTTGATACAAGTTCTAGATTATGACTCGTAGGCCAACCTATGAGTCGTAACTGCAAAATTTATCAGATGCCAATTGTCTTTTCTTTATAATTCCTAGAGTTGTTTTGTAAACACTATAAATAGTTTAAGTTAGGTTTTTGAAAGAATTTTCAAATAGCAGACATTTCTCCATTATATTTTGAAGCTTTTATTAGGTTTATAGAGTACATTATTATTCTCTTTGGGAAACCCATTTTTGGATTGCAACTCTTGCTTTGTACTCATTGTTGATCAATCAAACTTATGGGTTTACAACTTGTGGTGCTTATCTTCTCCATTGTTATTCATGAAACTCTCAACTATGACTATTATGTGCATTTTTGTGTGTTTTAACTTAGTCATGAGTAGCTAAACACCTACAACTTAGGGTTGTGGGAACCATGGGTAGTTGACTTGAGATGACATAGGTTTTGTTCATGTCTATGATTGGGGTTTTGCATGTATTGTTAATTTCCTTTCATGAGTGATGTTGTTTGGTGGTGGCCAACACAAACCCTGCCTACTATTATGATCCTGACCAAGGTAGTGACTAATAGGAAAAGAGAAGAAGATGACAGGATGCAATTGATGTTTTCCCATCTAATCGACCAAACTTGACCAAAGGGAGGTTGACTAGGATAATAGGTAACTGTTATTTGGCACACCATGGTGGCCGACCAAGCGCCATGGTGAATTTGACATTCACCTTCACAAGAGGGCTGGAAGAACCTAAGTTATTGTCATGCATGTAGTTCACCGATCAAAGTTATATTACCTAGGGTAATTGAGTCAATTAGCCATGAGGAACACAATTTCCAAGTTTCTCCAAAAATTGATTGTTTGCCCAAATTTTAATTAGTTTTCATTTTAAGTTGTTCTTTGAATCATAACAACCCCCCCTCGAGAGATTATAATTATAGATACTAGGAATGATTAGTAGTGAAATCTTATAGTCAAGCCCTATATTTCCTGTGGATTTGACTTTGACCCTAACTTGGTTGGGTTAATTACTGATAGTGACTACTTTCTTATTGGAGTGTGACGATCATTGTAAAATTGTGGCGCCGCTATCGGGGAATATGGCTAGGCGTTGGCTTGAATTCTCTGTTAGTTAGTTCTAGTATTGATTTCTAGAGTCTCTTGTACTTTATTTTTGTTTTGGTTTTGTTGTTTGATTTCTTTTGAAAGGTGTACTAGGTTGTATTCCCAACACAAGGAGCCAAAGAAATCCCTTAGCTCCATTAAATTTGGAGATCCATCGACTACCAAGAAGGATGGATCAAGTAAATGAGGACATTGAGGTTGACGAGGATATACATGAAATGAGGAAGACTTAAGAAGAGAGTAGAATCCACCACCAAGTTTTAACCGACCACAGCTTAGAGATTTCATTGCAAATGCTTACGGCTGGAATCAATACCAATTAAACCCTATAGAGATGGATGTTAACAGTTCTATAGTACTGTCACCTCTACCAGTAGATGCAAAGTTCATGGAATCAAGTAGATTGCTCCAGATGCTTCAAAATTGTGGCCTATTCATAGCATTACCGTTAGAGGATCTCCACCGTCATCTCCAAAATGTCATTATCGTGTGCAAAAGTGTCATGGGGACACAAAATATTTCTATTGATGTTGTTAGATTGAGGGTGCTCACATTGTGACTGACTAGCGATGCCACTATATGGTTGTTTAAACTTCCTTTGGGTACCATCATGAGTTGGCTGAGCTGCAAAAGGTGTTCCTAGAAGATATTTCCCAAGGTCGAAGAAGCTGAAGCTTATGGACCAATTTGATAACTTCGAACAATTACCTGGAGACTCTCTTAGAACTACATGGGAGATATTCACCAAATGTTTGAGGATAGTCCCTGATCACAAAATTGTTGATGATGGTTTGGTCAAGATCTTCTATAGAGCACTTGACGATAATAGCAAAGCTTGCGCCAACACAATCATGGAGGTGGTTTTCTATATCAACCATTTGACCTAGTAGCTGAAAGAATTGAGCAAGTGGTGAAGAGCAACATAGCATGGGAATGGAGTGTGCGTCATAATATAAAGAGTTCTTGTGCGGTTACCACAAATAGTGAGCAGGCTAAAGTGAATGAAGAGATTATGGAGCAACTTCTCAACTCCATAAAAGCACGGATTTGGTTTTGAAGCAAAACCAAACTAGTGTGAAGGAAATAGCTCACCAATCCCTAATTACTCATGTGTATGATGATCAACTCTTTGATGAGGATGCCTGTTGTGTAAGCAACCAAACGGCGGGTTTTCAGAACAACCCCCAACGGTCTAATTCAGACTATTGGAGGCAAGGTTTCAGGAATCAATGTCAGAACTTCAATCGTGATGGGATGTACAAAGATAATAGGGGTGGATACTATCAAAGAGAAAGAGCGCCAAATGCAGAATGGGGGAGAAGAGAGGGCTACAGAATCGGTCCTTATGTACCACCACACAATCGTTATGCTGGATCAAGCAATTCTAGGGTTGAAGATATGTTTAAAAAGTTGTTGAAGCGAGCAAACCATCAAAATGAGACTCTAAAGGGAATGAAAGTAGATATCTCTAGTATTAATCAAAAGATAGAGTCTCATTCAGTGGCAATCAAGCAACTTGAGCAACAATTTGAAAAGCTTCTTCACAATTGAACCAACGCCAAAGGGCACCCTACCAAGAAATTTGGTGCAAAATTCTAAAAATGAAGGGCATTGCATGGCGGTGATGACTCAGAGTGGGAAGAGCATAATAGATCCCCCTATGCCAGTTCTTGTGGATAAAGTCGATGAGAAGGGTCTTGGTGGTGAAGTTGAAGTTGAGGGAGAAGATACGAAGGGTGTTGGGATGCAACAAGAAGATATAAGGGAGCATGACAAAGTGAAATCCATCCCAAAACTTGCTCTTCTTCTCCCTCAAAGGCTCAAGAAGAAGGAAGAGGAGGGTAAATTCAAACACTTTCTCTCATTGTTGAAGCAACTCTCCATCAACAACCCTCTCCTAGAAGTATTGGAAAAAATGCCCAGATATGCTAAATATATGAAAGATTTAGTCACCAAGAAATGCACTTTGAGCGAAGAGTTCTCACAAGAACTCCAATAATATAGTGCTATTATGACTAAATGCCTTGCTCAAAATTAAGAGGATCCCGGGGCATTCACCATTCCTTGCACTATCGGCGATGTTGAATTTGCAAGAGCACAATGCGACTTAAGAGTAAGCATCAATTTAATACCTCTTACTGTATTCAAAAAGCTTGGCCTTGGTACTCTACCCCAATATGAATGAGGTTGCTTATGGCAGATCGAACCATTAAAAAGCCGGAGGGAATCCTTTTGGATGTGCTTGTTAAAGTCGATAAGTTCATCTTTCCGGCAGATTTTGTGATCCTTGACTACGAGTTGATTTTGAGGTGCTCATCATTTTGGGAGACCTTTTCTGGCCACTGGGAGAGTATTAGTGGATATGGATTCAGGTTAGTTGTGGATTAGGGTTAATAATGCAGAAGTTGTGTTTGTTATTCACCAATCCGTGAAATACCTAGATGAATTCAAGAGTAAGATGTGGACACTTGATGATAGTTGACAAAGGAAGATGATAAAGTTGGGCCACAATGTTAAACAAGGTGCTTCTTGGGATGCAACCCAAGCATTATGCTAATTATTTATTTGTTTGAGACTTAGAGGAGTAGAAGTAGTTTGATTTAAATTTATAAGCAATGATGCAATTGTAATAATTTTGAGGATTTCTATGCTTTGAGATTTGATTTGCAGGTCAGAAGGAAAGAACTAAAGATCTGAAAAAATTAGACTTAGAGCAGCTCCTATGAGCAATCCTACGAGTCATAGTTTTCATTACGACTTGTAGTCATGCCTCGTAGGGGGAAACAACAAGTATCTAAGGTTGGCACATACAAGAGTTTACCTTATGATTCGTAGGATCCCTACGAGTCGTAAGTGGGATTCATAGTGCCCAGGTATGATTCCTAAATTTTAACTCATAGTCGGGGTCTCGTAGCCCCGATCTGCAATATTTAAAATCCGACCCGGATTTCTTATAAAAGGGGTCAAAATTATTTTTGACCCCAAATTCCCGATCATTTACTCTAAAGACGATAGAAAACCCTATTTTCATCCCGTAATTTTTACAACGACAAAAAATCCCAACTACCCACATCATTTTCAAGGAAGATTCTAGTGAGGGTGTCAATTACTAGGGTTTTGACGTGAAAATCATTTCTCTTTCCTTTTTTTCACTTCTCAATCAATTTGGTAAGCTCTTCAGTTACATTTCTTGATTTTTTTTGACAAGCTTGTTCCCTACATGAGTATACGTTTAGTTTTAGTATGCTTAAGTATATGATATATTGTTTTGTGAGCTAAACTTATAATCTAGGGCTTCTAGGCCTTGAAAAAGAATGAGTTGTGAATTGAACCTTGTTGAAATTCTTTAATGGATGATTGTGAGCATGAAATTGATGAATTTTTTATTTGTATTGTATTATTATTGTCAGAGTTGAAATGTAGGTAGTATGGACATGATTGCCTATGCTTGAACATGTGGGTTTGATTTAATCGTTGTGAATGGTGATTTCACTCCTTTGGAACGTTATATGACTATCAAGCGTTAGTTTGTAACATATTTTATTTTTGGTATGCTTGATGAATGGTAGAATTGATTTCAAATCTGAGGGATAATGGTCGTTTTAAGTTGTCAATGATAGTTTGGAATTGATTATGTGCCATTTAGTCATGCTTTGCTCTTATTTGCATGATTAAGTTAAATTTGGTGTTGAATTTGTGCTAGGTGTGGGAAATACTTAGGCATTGCAGGTGACTTTTATGCTCAACTACGAGGCATTCCTATGACTCGTAAGTTCCTATAGGGGTCATAGTGGCCCCTCGTAGCAAGCATAAGTCACCTGTAATACCTTCATATTTCTCATACGAGACCTACATATGTTCATAGTACTTGGTATGACTCGTAGGGAGAGTCTCGTAAACTTTGCTAAGGTTTGAAAATATTTCTAGAAATAGATACGAGACTAGGACTATGACTCATAGGTAACCTACTAGTTGTAACTATGTCTCGTATCTATGATTAGAAAGCATTCTTAAAGGCATAATTGGTTCTATGAGTCTAGTATACAACTCGTAGGTCACCCTACGAGGCATAACCACACTTGTACCTGCATATCTGCAGTTGCATCAATGCATAATTATTTGTTAGCTATTTTTGTTTCTTGTTCTTTGCTCAGTATTTCAGTGGATCAAACATCTTGAACTTAAATGATGTTTTATGGGTTGTTTGCAGATAAAATGCCTCCAAAAGACAAACGGGCTGCTCTTCAATGGAGGTTGCGGGATGAATCCTCTGACACCGAGCAATCTCAGGGCTCTGTGGAAGTCCATAGAGTCAGGGTAGGTCCAGAGGCCAATCGACCTCAGACCCGGGCACTTGCAGCACAGATACCCATGGAAGTTGGTAGTTCCTCCCTGTCTAAAGAGGAGGAACAATAGGACAATGAGGACGGGTCAGACAATAGCTTGCCACAGATGACCACCTCATATTTTGGCTCCAAGTCTAAGTCAGGAAGCACCTCCCAGACCTAGCAAGAGGAGGTCAAATGCTAACTCCAGCCGATCATAGATTGTGTTTCCCTGGAATAAGAGAAATATACGACCAGGGGTTGGAGGATAAAGGGAATGGCAAGCCAGTCCATCAATTTCATGAAGAGTCTGGGTTGAACACTACGGGATTAGACAGAGTACCCAAATTAGATGCAGGTTTAGCTGAGCATGGACTTAAGTGGACTGTGCAGCAGCTGGGTAAATATGCCCCTTAAATAGTCTGTGAGTTCTATGCAGCATACATCGCTACACTCCACCGGGGGTTTCCAAAGAACAAAAGACCAATCAAGCAGCCGAGGCTATGGATGGTGACACTCTGGGGGAGGAGAGTTGATATCTTGGAGGAGACAATTCGATGAGTGCAGTTTGGGCCTACTTATGTAGCGCCTCAATCCACCACGGAATACGATAGTCGTATTGAGAAGATGAGGACAACAGTGACTGGGAAGGACATCAGGCCTAGGACTAAGCTTCTATGGTGGATCGCTAGCCAGATTTGTGAGAAGGGTGTTGAGCTGACGTGGGTCACAAACCACATAGATCCTATAGCAAAAGCCCACCTCTAATTCCGAACCAAGTTCTGGTGGTCCATTATCCGTTGGCGTATTAGGCCAACTTTTATGGATAATATTATCAAAAGAGCAGTATTATTGGCCAGCCTTCTAGCTGGGTATGCTATAGATTGGGCTCAAATCATTTCAGAGCAGATTCAGGAGGCTGCAGCTCCGACGATCACCTTATTTCCATTTCCAGTTTTGATTCATCGACTATGCAGAGCAACAAGTATTCCTATTAATCCTCACCACGACCCTTATGTGGACGCCACATGCACTACGGCTCCCAGCCTGATAAAGGCTGATGAGAACCCAGTGGCCTTACCTCGAGCTACCCCACCTCCTATCCCAAAGCCCTTTTCAATCGATCCACAAGTTCCAAGTTTACCTCCAACTCCTATGGGTACTACTCTGGCTACTACAGAGCCCACACCAGCAGGCGAGATTAAGTCTACACCATCCACCAGCACCCCAACACTAGCAGCAGCTACATTTCAGGTTGACCCTCTTTTCTCTGCTATTGCTTTTCAGGATTTATTGTGTAGGGTGGTTGTAGCAGAGGGCAGGCTACAAGAGTTATCAGCATAGGTCCAGCCGTTGATTGATCAGACTGTTGGAGATGCCAAGGAGAAGATGCAGGCAGTTGCTCAAGATTTAGTTGATGATAGAGTCTGAGTGGTTGATGCATAGGTTGATACGTTCTACGCTAGAGTCCAGAAGAGACTCGAGGGTGCTAGGCCTGCCGACACGAGTGTGATGACTAAGGAGTTGTCCAGGCTTAAGGACGACTTATTACAGATGTTGACAGTCCTTGCTCCAAACTTGGAGGGAGCACTAGTAGGATATGAGGCAGTTGATTGGCTCACCAACCGACCGGACACTAGAGGAAAGAGGCCTCTAGAGCATATTGATACAGAGCTGACATCGAAGAGGCCAAGACCTTAAGAGGAGGAGCCCATACTTGAGGAGGAGGTGCAGGAGTGGCTTTTACTGGCGACTATTTAGAGAAACTGACTACAGCACACCCCACCTGGAGAGGGTACTTCCGTCACTGCAGCGGAGGAGGATAGCCAGCCCTTGGACCCTATAGATCAAGCCTGAGATTGGTGCTTGGTGCACTTTTATGTTTGACTTCTTTAGCCTGAGATTGGTGCTTGATGCACTTTTATGTTTGACTTCTTTTGACCCCAGTGCTCATTTTGTTATGATTGGATACTTTGTTTTCTTTTCAGACAATCTTTTTACTTTGTTGGTTTTTGGTTCTGTTTAAATATGTTTATGTTGAATGTCATTTTTACTTCTACTTTGGATGTTTATTTTTGGTTTTTAATGAATGTATGTATATATATTTCTATGTAATTGTGTTT
>JAABOM020063628.1:0-42856 GCA_011800125.2 Solanum clarkiae | reverse complement strand
CAACTCCCTACATCTTCTATCTCTTTCAAATCTTCTTTTTTATTACATATTTTATTAGAATTATTATTATTATAAATATGAATTTCACAAACTAAGTTTTGTGAAATAAAATGAAAGATTACTAGAATAATTTCTGGAAAACGAAAGGAATAAAAAGAAAAAGAAAAGATAAGAATTGCAATATCATTTTTAGCATTGTCATATAATACCTACGAGAAAGAGAGAGAATATAATTTAGATTCAAATTAATAATGCAAAAAATCTAAAAATTAGGAAGGAATTTGGACTACAATATAATTAGGATTCAAATTACCTTTAATATTTTTTTAAATTATTTTCTTTTCAAAAGGTATAAATATTACTTGAAAAAATTATGATAAATTATCTTTAAAGTTATCTGATGGTGTAAAAAATCTTGTACACTGACGTTGCATATAATTTAAACTCTTTGTGGAGTTAAAATATTTTGCTGCTTTAAAATACTTGTGTTTAGATTAAATTTGCTACTGTATAATATTTTCTCCTCCCCAGCTCAATTCAGTACTGGTTTATTGGATCTAGACCAAAATGCATGATTGGGATGAGAACAACAAGAATATACCTAATAAATACAGTTCACATGTGGAGTGTAACCATATAAAATTTATTAAAATATAAATTGAAAATGATTCAAATTATATTAAATTCCAAATATATTAGTCCAAACAAATATTATGAATTAATATAGTTGGGTTAATTAATTAAGTTCAATAAAATATGAATTTAATTAAAAGTCCAAATTAATTTATTTGGGCTACAAAAGATGACCTACTTTGTTAGGCCCAATATCCCCTCATCCTAAAAGCCCACTTGATGCCACATGTCGGATGACATAGCATGCGAAGTCAAACAAAGAAGTCAATAGGATAGCACTATGTGTCTAGATGATGTGGAATTCCTATCTCAATCAAAGGCCAATAAAAATGTGCCACATGTACAAGTGATGTATTTCGACCAATAAAATATTGTGATATCACTTGAAAGGAAACCTATTATTATAACTTTTTTTGTGCCATGTCACTGTAAATTTGATTGGCCAGAAGAAAACCTGATTTTATCATAACTCCTCTGATCTATTTCTAAAATTATATATAGGGATTCTTATAATTCAGAATTCACATCAAGAATTCTAACAAAAAGCTAGAGAGAGCACGTGGACCAAATGCCGTAAATTTCTCTATAAGTTCAAGAATTCAAACATTCAAGTTCAAGAACAATCTTAAAAGCTCTTGAACTCAATATCAAACTCAAGAACAAATTCAAGTTTCAAGATCAAGATCAAGATCAGGAACAAATTCAAGTTTTAAGATTAAACTCAAGAACAAATTCAAGTTTCAAGATCAAGATCAAGAACAAATTCAAATTTCAAAATCAAAAACCAATTCAAATTTCAAGATCAAGATCAAGAATAAATTCAAAGTTTGAGACCAAGCTCAAGAGTCCTTGAATTTACACTTAAAAAGGCGAATAAGAGAATTTACAGATATTGTAACACTCACATATTCAAATTAATACTACAATTGTTGCGATATTTTCGTTCTTAATTATTATTTTCTTGATGCAAATTTTATCGTCTATGAATTCTGGCATGCCCAATGGACAATCTCTACCTCTCATTTCAACTTTCAAGCATTGAGTAATATTGAAATGGCTTCTAAGAAAATCTCCAAATCCACTTCATCTAGGGCTGCTGACTCCAAGTTCTCCGCTGAAGTAGAGAAAATTCTTGGCATTACTTTTTGAAGTGTTGGAGCGGTTGGAAAGACCAAAGTTACTATGATAGGACAACAAACACTGTGAGTGTCTTTCGCACCAATTCCTGATTTTGAATCTTCAACCCCAAAAGGAGCAAGGTCCTCCACAAATGCTTCAGAAAGAGGAAGTAGTGTTGCTGAGAATATCAAGTAGACTTTGGGTCTACTTGAGCTCTCTGGGTCCAAGAACTCTACCGCAAAGAAAAAACATGACTCATCCAATGAATCTTCTCCATACACATCGTGTAATGTGAGCTCTCTAAAGATCAACTTTTATAATAATCCATGGTACTCTTCAATGACTCAAACAATCATGCAAGCGATGACAACTAGTGCTTTATCCATAGAGGAATAACTTGCAAATTTGGCAAAGACAATTGAAGGATTGACGAAGCATGTACAACACCAAGACACATCGATAAGTTGATGAATAAAGTTGATGGCTTACTAGATGGGGAATCTATCCATGCGCATAAGAAGTGTATTAAAATTCAAGAGATTGAAAATCCTGTGAAGCAACCACCTTCTATCAAGGAGATGCCAGTTTCTACCGAAGGGATGGTACCACTTGATCAATTAAAGGAGTTCATTGAAGGGACCATTAAAGACAAGTATAAAGTCTTCACGAGGTCTTCCTATATGTATGCTAAGCCTTACACTGTAAGGATTGATAGCCTTAAAGTTCCTGCACATTATCAACCTCCCAAATTTCAACAGTTTGAGGGCAAAGGGGATCCAAATCAACATGTTGAACACTTTGTAGAGATATGTAACCATGCTAGGACTTATGTAGACTATCTTGTCAAGAAATTCATCCACTTCTTAAAGGGGAACACATTGACTGGTACACTGATCTTGAGCCTAATTCTCTTGATAGTTGGAAGCAACTAGAACATGAGTTTCTGAACCACTTCTAGAACACAAGACACACTGTAAGTATGGTAGAACTCATGAATACTCACCCAAAAAGAAAGATAAATTATTCATTAATTTCATAAATCTATGGAGAAATGCTAGTTTAAATTGCAAAGACAACCTTAGTGAAGCTTCTTTTATAAAAATGTGTATCCAAGGGATGCAATGAGGAGTGTCTCTACATCTTACAAGGAATCAAGCCTAAGTATTTTGAAGAACTAGATACTCATGCTCATGATATAGAGTTGAGCATGTCTTCTGCCGAAAAAGATAGGATGCTTGTTAACGATCCTCGCAAAGGGAAGGACAAATAGGAACCCAAGAAATGGGGAAAATTTGTGCTCAGGAATGACAACAAAGAATCCATGAATATGAATGTGTCGCCTGTGAAGTTTACTATGAAAGAAAGTAAGAAACAAAGTGTAAAGATGACTTTTTAAGAACGTCCAAATCAAAAACTAACCTTGAGAGTGATGCAAGAAAAGGAATACCCTTTTCTAGATTTTAACGTTCTTGAAATTTTTGATGAATTGGTTGAGCTAAAGGTCATTGAGTTGCCGGAGATGAAACAACCTGATGAAGCTTGGAAGACTGATGACTCAAATTGTTGCAAGTATCATAGACTTGTAGGTCACCCTCTAGAAAAGTGTTTTTTGTCTTCAAGGAAAAGATTATGCAATTGGCTAATGAAAAGAAGATTTTTCTTAATGATGGAAAGGCAAGATCTAATCAAATCTCTATCATATTCAACTTACTTGACCCGATCCAAATATGTGCATCTGAAGAAGAAGGGACATTAGAGTAAGAAAAATCCTAAATTGGTATAGATAATGATGAAGGTTGGGTTCTCGTGAGTAGGTAGAGACGTAACAAGACAAGTCACAGAAAGAATCATTTAAACAACCGATCAGACAAAGGATAGTGAAAATATCAAAGAAGCAGAATTTGGTCACACGTCCAAGGTGGTCAAAGTTAGAAATGAATCACCACTAGAAACCGCGAGGTCCTATGACTTTAGGGGAATGATTACGATGTTATTTCTGTGTCGCGACCACTCAAGATGATGTTGAGGAATCATATTACAATGCTAACAAGGGAGAAACATCGAATAAAACTTCATCGAAGGTGTCTCATGCTAACAAAGAAGAAGCAATGGGTGAAATACCATCAAAAGCATTTCCTTCATCTTATGAAAAGTCGATGGAACCCCCTCTTCAAGAAGTGCATACATGTGATACAAAGATCACATTTGCAGATGATGATCTTCTATTTGGTGAAGCTACATAATCGTCCTTTGCATATGATGGATCACATGGTAGAGAAGAAGATAAATAGGATCTTGATAGAGAAAGGGTCTGGGATCAACATTCAACCCATCTACATGTTGAAAGAGTTTGGAATCATGACTAAGAACTTAGTGAAAGCCATTAGTTGATACAACAATTCAATCAAGGGGAGCAGAGGTCTATAGGCTCGATTAAGCTGCAAATTCATATGGATGATTTGTGATCATGTGTATAGATGCATGTGATTAATGCAAAGACTTCATATAATATATTGCTTAGAGGGCCTTAGATGCACAAGAAAAACATTGCCTCATCTTCTTACTATCAATGTTTGAAGTGCCTCGAAAATGGAATTCAAAGAAAAATAGTTGCTGAATATAATCCTTTCGCTGAAGTTGAATCACATTTTCCCTAAGTAAAGTTCTTTTTGAAGAGTTATATTGTAAAATATGTAAAGCTTGAGGGTGTCAAACCGACCAAATATGATAATCTTAAAGGCAAAACAACCAATGTGGCCATTGAAAGGGCCAAAGTTGATATTGGGGAAGACCATGACTTCGAAAAGAACGTCAGCCTCTACGTCATAACCCAAACTTAGGGCCTAGTTGTGACCAATGAATGGGGGAACTGAAGGGACCCAAAACATGCTCCTTAGCATATCATTTACACATCCTTGGTTACGAAATCATACTGAAACATCAAGTAAGTATAAGGGAAATGGGACTTGAGACTTCCATCTCATCATCAACATACAACAAGCATAGAGGAAAATAAGGGACTAAGGGTAGTTTTTCGTAATAATATTGACGTAATAGACGTCAAGATCGATACATAAATATCTATATCCAACAACACCTCTAGTACGAATGGAGCGGGGGCCAAGACATTTCCTGGGCTTACCCTCAAAGATAAGTATCCAAAATTATACAAGTTTTATCAAGAGCTTGAAAGTAAGGTAGATGTTGTCCTCGGAGTTGAGGAATCACCCAAAGCTATCTACAAACGATCTGGCTAGCCACGTGGAGAGTGAAGATGAATAGGAGCTCCGGTGCTCACATGGTTAGATCATGTAGGCAAAAGTATGCATTAGTACTTAGAATGTACTAAGTATGCAGGGTGCAAATGAAACAATAACATAATCGTAATTAACAAGATGCATAAGTATAATCAATAGTTATAAGACCAATATGACATGTATGATCAATGCTTGAGCCAAAACATGCATGTAGATAGTCAAACTTGCATAACATAACATACACATGTGAGAGGAGACTCTAACTGACATATAAGACCAAGCGAGCTACTACTTGGAATCCCGATGTTTACTCCACACTAAATGATGGAATGATCTACTTGCCGAGGTAAACCCAACTTGACCCGTCCTAGTTAGATCCACTAGTAAAGCTTATTTGAGGAAATAATATAAACCTATGGTGGCACATTCTTTAGAGACTAAGACTTTATATGAGGACCCCATTAGATCGAGCCCCCACCTTAAGGATTTTTTGGTGCTAAATCTAATCCCATAGAATACATTACATAATCATAAATTTAATCTTAACTTGAATGGCTTGCAAATATATGATAATATAGAATGAGTAGCTCATTCAAATACTTGACCCCTATACGTGGGCATATACCTTATACTCGAGGATAAAAATATTTCATGGACTTGACCCCTTCGAGTAGGCATTGCATTTCATATGAGGGTAGAGATTGTAATATACTTGACCCCTTCTAGTGAGATTTAGTTAGTGTATGAAGGTAAAATATTTATCATGCTTGACCCCTTCATGTAGATATTATTCACTCACAAGAGGGTAGAAATTGTAATATGCTTGACCCCTTCTAGTGAGCTTTAGTTTGTACATGAGGGTAAAATAGTTATCATGCTTGACGCCTTCGTGTAGATATTTTTCACTCACTATAGGGTAGAAATATAGTAGAAGGGCTCGATATTTTACTTACAAATAATAGGAATTTTTCATGAGTTTAATACATGCTTAGGAGCCCATGGTTTATCATAAAGTACTTGTCTTGCCAAACATGCAATAGTCTTTCATCAACATAAGATCCTTGTCATGAAAATTTAGTCAAACATGATGGGTATATGTGTACATTCTTAAAATCGTGCAACTTAAGAGTATAAGACAAGAAGAAGTAAAATCAATTCATTTTAAAGATATTTAAACCAACCCAACATTGTAGTAAAATCCTCATTTTGAGTGTCATGAAATCCATCTTATAAGTTCATAATCTTTTATAGTTTTCATAGTTCATATCATGCATAGATTCAATAGATATAAATCAACTCATAGAATATGATTTCAATAGATGGTCATGCATAATCAATCAATACGTGATAAAATCAAACATAATTCATATTCATAATTCATAATAGGAAGTACCCATGAAGAATCTAACCTTAAAGTAAAGAAAATTCACAAATAGAGAGAGTTGGAATCCATGGGTGAAAGGACCCATGGATGAAGACCCACACACCTAAATCTTGGAGTTTCTTGAAGAAAAATTTGAGAAAGACTTGAGGCTTGAATTGGGTTCTTGAAATCCAAAGCAAGTTCTTGAGATTCTTAAATTTTAATGGGATAGTCGATGATGTTTTGGAGAGGATTTGATAGATTCCAGAGAGCTTTAGGGTTGAAAAATTGAAGACCACCCATTTCCTACAGAATTTTGTCACCTGAAAAAGAATATGAAGTTGGATTTACAAAATTATACATGGATTTTGAGATATCCAAGAAATACTTTATAGGGCATTTTCGTAGCACGTGAGAGGTGTTACACTCTACACTCCATTATGTCCCAAAAGTGAAGAAAGAGGAGGGTCAGTCATCTAATGTATGAAGGAATGTACTAGGAGGGTTGACTCTTCCTATCAAATGAATTGATACAATAAACTTGTCTTAAAAGCTATTGGGAAATATTGTGGCTTAAAATCTGCCACAAGATATATCCCTCCCTACAAAACATACAGAAGGCTTTGATCCGAATGCTTACAAGTTATTTGCAAAGGCTTGGTATAACTTTGATGAGCCAGCTAGGCTAGGAAAGCTTCCATCAAAAGGCTCAACTAGGCAAGCACATGAAGGTTTAGTCTATAGCCAACCACCACCGATTCACATCTTCATAAGAAGGGAAAACGATAACTATATCGCTATAGAAGAAGAAGGACTTCTGTCTTTGATTAGAAAACTTGCTACAAGAACTTCTATGTTTGATAGGTTAGGTCTACTGAAGAAGAAAAAATAACAAGCATTGGCGAAGTTACCTAAGAGTAACGACACTTGCTTCACCTATAATCCAAAAGGATTTCAAAAGTGTAATTCCTTTTAGGATGAAGTGATGAGTCAAACTCATAATTTCATGTGAAGAGGTAGTAAAGATAAAGGCTCATACTGTGGTTTACACCAAAGAGCACAAGGAAGATGAAGAAAGCATAGGTTACTCATGTCATGTTAAAATTCAAATTGAGAACGAGGCCTCATGTCAACTGAAAATTGATGAAGAGTTAGGAGGTATAGTTTAGTGCTATTATATATCTATCGATGACAATATCCACAGGAAGAGGAGGATGTTGGAGATGCTCCACCAAAATTTGAAGGAGTGAAACCACAATGGATCCCTTAAGTAAAGTTAACCTTAGCTGATGAAGACCCAAGGCTAACTTACCTAAGTGCTTTTCTAGAAGCTGATGAAGAAATGACTTATATGGATATACTCAAATGATATAGAGATGTTTTCGCTTGGAGTTATAAGGAAATACCTAGCTTAAATCCCAAAAAAGAGGTCTATCAACTTGGCAGTCAAGATGGCACTCTTCCTATCAAGAAGGCTCAAAGAAGTTTTAGGATGGACTTGGTTCTATTGATCAAGAACAAAGTTAACAAACTCATCGAGGTGGGCTTCATTCGTGAAGTTAAATATCCCACGTGGATTTCAATCATTGTTCCCATGAGGAAGAACAATGGCCAAATTCGAGTTTCTCTAGACTTCGGAGATCTCAACGATGCATGACCTAAAGATAATTCCTGCTACCCATTCTAGAGGTAATGATTGATGCTACAACTGGTTATGAGGTAATGTCATTCATGGATGACTTTTTTAGCTATAACTAAATGCGCATGTCACTAAAGAATGAAGAACTCATGGTGTTTCGTACACCTAAAGGCATTTATTGCTACAAGTGATGCCTTTTGGTTTAAAGAATGATGGTGCCACATATCAAATGGCTATGTAAATTATATTTGATGATTTACTCCATAGAAATGTCGAGTGTTATGTTGATGACTTGGTGGTCAAGTTGAAAATAAGGAGCGACCATTTGAAAGACTTGAGAATGGTGTCTGCGTTGCTTTGAAGATACAAACTAAGGATGAATCCATTAAAATATGCCTTTGGGGTTACTTCTGGAAAGTTTTTTGGCTTTATTGTGTGACATCGCGGAATTGAGATTGATCAAGCAAAAGTTGATGCAATTTTGAATATTCCGGAGCCTCAAAACATTCATGAATGAAAAAGTCTTCAGGGAAAATTATCCTACTTGAGGAGGTTCATCTCGAATCTAGCTGGAAGATGCCAACTATTCGGTCATCTTATGAAGAAAAGTATCCCTTTCAAGTGGTATCAAACATTTAGTAGTGCTTTTGAAAGTATCAAAGCATATCTGGCGAAAACTCTAGTCCTAGCAGCCCCTATACTTGGAAAGATATTGATACTTTACATTTGGGCCCAAGAAAGGTCCGTGGGACCCTTACTAGCTCAAGAAAATAGTGAAGGAAAAGAAAATATACTTTGTTACTTAAGTAGAATGATGGCACCAACTGAGTTGAATTATTTGCCAATCGAGAAGTTGTGTTTGGCGTTGAGCTTTTCGATTCAAAAGATGAAGCACTATTTTCAAGCTCACATTGTCCATCTTATTTCTAGAGCAAATCCAATCAAGTTTGTTATGCTGAAATGAGTTATTTGTGATTGACTAGCAAGGTGTTACCTTCAATTCCAACAATTTGAGAGTGTGTACAACCCTCAAATGGCTGTGAAGGAACAAACATTAGCGGACTTTTTGGCCGGCCATCCTATACCAGGCGATTGAAAATTTACTGGTGAGCTTTTTGACGAAGATGTGTTGGCCATTGAAATCCAATATCCTTGGAAAGTGTATTTTGATAGGGCTGTGCATCGTGGTGGAGCTGGTGCAGGCATAATGTTTGTCAGTTTACAATGAGAAGTCATACCATTCTCTTTTACCTTGAAATAGTGTTGCTCCAATAATGTTGCAGAACATCAAGCATTAATACTTGGATTCGAAATGGCCATTGACATGAAGAAATTACACTTACAAGTCTTTGGTGAATTTAAATTGGTGATCAAGTAACTTTTGGAAAGCTCTGAGGTCAATAAGCCTGAACTATGTCAATATCACTGTTATGCCTAGAAGTTGATAGGATGGCTTGGAGATGTGACTTTACAATATGTGCTGAGAAAGAAAAATAAAACAACTGACTCCTTAGCTGCTCTAGTGTCATGACCCAAGCCTAGGGCCTAGATGTGACATGACGCTAGGGAAACCTAAATGGAACCCAAGCAAGCCTCTTAGAACATCATTACACATACTTGGTCGCAGAAGAAATAAAACAAGCATCAAGAGATAATAAATTAGGATAACCAGGGCTAAGGGAACACTTTCATATCATAGACATCAAGAACAATAGAGTCAAGGCTCTTAGCATAGATACATAGCATGTCCCACAAACACCTCTAATTCTTATATAAGAGCGAGGGCCAAGACAAAGTAATCGGGCTTACCCTCATAGTCACGTTGAACATAAAGAAGAGTGTCTCAATACATAATAAGAACAACATAGACTAAGGTCTCCGAAGTGGAGGACTCACCAACTAGCTTGAGTAGTACCGAACTAGCCACGTAGAGGAGGATGATCAACTTGAGCACTGATTCCTGCATGGTGATATCATGTAGGCAAGAGTATGCATTGGTAAGTTTGAATGTACTAAGTATGTAGGATGCAATGCAACAAGAAATAGACATCAAAGTCAAAATACATAACAATAGGCAATAAGCATAATATAACAATATATCATGTATGATCAATGCATAAGTAAAACATGCTTAAGTAACTCATACTCATATAGGATATCATATGTGTAGAAGAGACCAAGCTAGATTTCCAAAGTACAAACCTCTTGGTTGATTGATGATGGTCTCACCCCATCACACTGGTGGTGTGGTACAAACCCCTCACATAGTTGATGATAATTTCACCATATCTCCCTGTTGGTGAAGTATAAACCCCTCACATGGTTGATGAGTACAAACGCCCACCTCGGTTATCAAGGTACAAACCCCTGACAAGGTTATTCGGGCTTTTAGTCCCGCCGGGTCGGGCATGTCTAATGCAACACTTTATATAGATTATATCATATACATAAGCTTCTTTCATCATCAATTATATCATATCTCATGCTTTGGACCTTCAATTCCCCAAGAAACCACATCTAGACATTTTATCAAACACTTAGAGGGTGTGTAATATAGTATAAAACCATGAAATATAGAGATGAAATCATGCAAGAAAATCTATTGTAAAACCATAAATCAACACCTTGCAACATCCTCAATCAACATACATCAAAACCTCTTGTCAAATCTTACAATAGATTCAAGATTTATGGCTCAAAACATAGCAAAACAGTCACAACTTTACATATCTTTAACATAGTTCATAGACATGTTCATACTAGTAAAATCAATTATAAAATCAACTTTAAATCATGCAAATTGAGTAAAAAGAATATTAGGGTACCATGGGTGGAAGGACCTAATGGCTAAAACCTACATACCTTAGCTTTAAGGAAGCTCTTGATGAAGATTGAAAATGGAGGCTTGAAGCTTGAAGGAAATCCTTAATTTCGGATGAAGGTTTTGAGACTTGAATTTGGGGGTGAAAAACATGGCTAAGAATTTGAGTAAGTATTGGGGAATGTTTATGATGATATGACGGTGAAATATGGCTAAGTATAGGTAAAAACAAGTTTGGGAACACTTAGGCCCAAGACCCAAAAGCCTTGGACCGAGATAAAAGTCACTGGCAACAAAATATATAGGTCCACGTCCGGTCCACAATGCGGACATATTATGGAGGCAAAATTAATACCTGCCCGTGAAAGCTGCGCATCGCGACACTTTTGCGGATCGATTCTGGATAAAAAAAATTATGAAAAATGAAATTGCTAATCGTTTGTTCTTAAATCGGGATTATGACCCTTTCCCCCCTAATTTTGACCCACTGAATAAGAATATGAAGTTGGATTTTTTATATTATACATGAATTTTGATAATTATAGAATTTAAAATTTAGGGCATTCCGAGGCACTTTTTCGAGCACTTATTGGGGTCATTTCATCTAGCTTCATTTCTGACCTTCCTGATCAAATACAAGTTACTTTCTGCCAAAAATATGAAGTACATCGCCAGATGAAGACGATCATTTGGAGAATAAGCTTGAGCATGTTGTTGCAGTTTCTAAAGCCAATAAAGAGGACTGGCGACAAGCTATCATCAACTACTTATGTTATGGGATACTTCCAGAAGATGCCAAAATAAAGACTAACGCTCGTCGTCGGGTGCCTCATTTTCTCTATTACAAGGATACATTGTATAAGAGATCATTTGAGGGAATGCTTTTGCAATGTTTGGGGGAGTAAGAAACACCTCAAGCTTTGAAAGAGGCTTATTCAGAAGTATATGGATCACACCAGTCTGGACCAAAGCTCCACTTTCACATAAAAAGTATGGGGTATTATTGGCCAACCATGGTGAAAGGTTTCCTAGACTATGCTCAAAGGTGCAAAGCTTGCCAATTTCATATATCAACTGCGAAATTTTACACATAACTATCACATCTTGGCCATTCAATGCTTGTGGATTGGATATTGTTGGACCACTGTCAAAATCTTTTGGTGGGCACTTATACATCTTAGCTATGACATATTACTTTTCAAAATGGGCAGAAGAAGTTGTAGCTCTTAAGAAGTTAAGAAGGAGAATGTTGCAAACTTCATTTGAGTAAACATTGTTTATTGATTTGTCATTCCATGATACATAATAACAAACAATAGAAAGTCATTTGATAAAAAATTGATGAATAAGATCTTCGCTCTCTTTGGCTTCAAGCAGTGCAAATATTCTATGTATCATGTTGCAACCAATGGTCTAGCCGAAGCATTCAATTAGACTCTATGCAATCTTCTGAAGAAAGTGGTCTCTAAGTCCAAACGAGATTGGTATGAAAGAATGAAAAAAGCCTTTTGGGAAAATAGGAAAATATATCACACACTAACTCAAGCTACCGTATATTGCTTGCTTTGAGTTGAAGTAGTCCTATCACTTGAGTATCAAATACCTTCCTTAAGACTGACTATCAAAGAATGGATCACTAAAGAAGAAATGTCTTGCCGAGTTAGAAGTTCTTAATGAAAAGAGATTAGAAGCCCAATAAAATCTTGAATGTTATCATGCTCGTATGCCTCGTGCTTTCAATAAAAAGGTTCATTTGAGGTGTTTTCAAGTCGGACACCAAGTACTCACAGTATGAAGGCCTATCATCACTTCATATAAATCTGGGGGCAAAGTCACGTCGAAGTGGTATGGACCATATATAGTACAAGAAGTATACTCAAATGGTGCTTACAAACTTTTTGATATAGATAGCATAAGGTTTAGCCCCATAAATGAGAAATTCCTCAAGAGGTAATACCCTTAAAGTGAGATGATACTCTTAGTCACTAAGAGTATAAAGTATGCACGACATCCTAAAAAATATATCTGCTAGGTTGAAAGTCTCAAAAGAGGTGGCATAAGCAAAAATTAGGACAAAAGAAACACTTCTCCCGAACTACGTTATGACTTCATCCTCTATATTGAGCTACGTAGGTTCTTGGAATTATGTTCTATGTTTAGTTGCATGAGTGTTAAAAAGCTATATGTCCCTACAAAATTACTTATAGGGGCAAATCCTATGGAATGTGAGCTCCTTCAATAGCATGCTTCAGGCTTTCAAATTTGGTCAAGTTTGCAAATTGAAGTTTTCAAATTCCTTAAGTCTGCAAGTTGAAGTCCCTAAGTTTACAAGTCAGTTCTCAAATTAACCAAGTGTGCAAGTTGAAGTCTTCAAATTCTTTAAGTTTGCAAGTTAAAGTCTTTGAATTCTTCAAGTTTGCAAGTTGAAGTCTTTGATTCTCCAAGTATGCAAATCAAAGTCTTAAATTTCTTCAAGTATGCAAGGTAGAGTGTTCACATTCTTCAAGTTTTCAAGTTGAGTCTTTGATTCTCCAACTATACAAATCAAAGTATTCAAATTCTTCAAGTATACAAGTTAAAGTCTTCGAATTCTTCGAGTTTGCAAGTTGAAGTCTTTGATTCTCCAACTATGCAAGTCAAAGTCTTTAAATTCTTCAAGTATACAAGTTGAAGTCTTCGAGTTCTCAAGCTGAAGTCTTTGATTCTCCAAGTATGCAAGGTGGAGTCTTCAAATTTCTCGAGTTTATAAGTTGAATTCTTTGATTCTCCAAGTGTGCAAATCAAAGTCTCCAAATTTCTTCAAATATAAAGGTGGATTTTTCAAATTCTTCAAGTTTACAAGTTGAATGAAACACCCCAAAAATGTGCTTCAAAAATTTCCATAATTATAATTTTTAAATATCTCAAAATCCCTGCGTGATATAAAAAACAGATTTCATATTCTTGATCAGGGGACAAAATTGAGTGGGAAATGGGTATAACCCCTATTTTAGAGAACCCGTAGTGAAAAATAATTTTTGCAAAAATTCAATTTCCATTAGCCATCTGAGCCTTGGCTGCGACACACTAGGGGTGCGGATCAGTGTTAGAGTTACCTGTGCAATGGGTTCGCGGACCTGACGCAAACCAATGTATTATTTTCCTCAGCTTTTCATTTTGGCCCAAAGGCGTTGGGGTCATAGCCCCATGTCTACTTATGCGTGAAAACGCCTATACATAGCCATTTTTTCAACTCTATATGACCCAAGATCCTCTCACAAACCTCTCCAAGACTAAACCAAATATTTCATCCAAATTCAAGTATCTTAAGCTTAATTCCGGATCTCAAAGACTCCACTAAAGCTTCAAGTCTCCTTCAAGTCTACATAAAGGAATTTCTCTAATTTAGGTATTTGGGTTTCACCCATTTGGTCCATTCACCCATGGAGTCTGACTTTCTTATTTTATGAAAATTGCAAGATTTTAAGTTGTATAGTTTATGGGTATTTATTATTATGCCATAGACTAGTCTGTTCAGACAGTCACAGGCTTGCTGAAGCACTAAGATTGGCTCGCTGAGATCGACAGCTTTCGCAGAAGCAAAAAACCTCAACCCATGGTTTACCTAGGCTAAAAGAAGCGCTGCTCTTTTTATCTTTTCTTCATCGATGGGTTGACTTGTTCAAGTAAGAGAATAGGAATTACCTTACATGGAAAGAAGAATGGAAAGGACTTAGGGAAGGAAGTCAGTTAGTAAGAACTCAACAGGATTCCCTTCTTTGTGAATATGAGCATGAAATACATTGGGGTGTTATCAAATATGGTTGATTATGTATGAATATTTATTCTAAGATATACTATGGATTGATCTTTGTCTATTGAGACTATATATGATTCAAGTTATGAAATCTATGAATTATGGTGATGTTTTGATATGATTTATAAGTTACCCATGATAGAGTTTTACCATGGTGTTAGTGAGCTGATTTACATGACTTTAAGATATATTGATTTCACTATTTCATGATCTATACTCTTGCATTTTGCATGATTTAAACATGTTCTCATATGTACCCACCAAGTGTTCGATGAAATGTCAAGTCAATAATTCTCAAGTTAATTACATGTTTTATAAGTCAAGTGACTTCATGATGAATATAACTATAAAATATATTATGAATTCACGAAATTATCTATGATTATGCAAGTATGCAGTTAAGCCCTATTTTCAAGATTTTACCTCTGTGTGCTATTGATGCTAAAGTAAGGATTCATGTATGATTATGATCTGTTATCATATTTCAAGTTAGGCTCACCATTTGAGGTCAAGTATCTTTAAGAGCTACTCATGTTATGATTCTATGTTCATTACAAGTTACTAAAGATATGATTATTTCAAGCATTCTATAGGATTAGTTTTAGCACTGATGGATTGGATGTCGGCGCGGATTATCTTCAAGGATCCATACTCCTTTCCTCAAACTATGTGCCAACATAGGATTATGTCATACCCTTGCTATACTAGTGGATCCATTTAGTGCACTTTATCATGAAACCCACCCAAAAATAGGATAGTTTCCTATAAAGGGGGATTACTTCTCCGAAATGGGATAGGCCCCCAAAAGGTGAAGTATGGTTCACCTTGGGAAGACCACCTCTTTACCAATGAGGGGGTAATATCGGGATTCTAAGGTATAACTCGCTTGGTCTTATTCTTTATTGGTTGAGGTCTCTTACCACAAATATATTATGTTCTATGCAAGTTCAATGATTTATAAGTATGCTTTATTTTAATCATTGATCATGCATGTCATATTGAGATTATGCTTATCTATTGCCTATTGTTCTGCATTTTGACTATATTGGCTTATGTATTATTGCATTGTATCCCACATACTTAGTACATTCAAAAATACTAACGTATACTTTATGCCTACATTATATCACCATGTAGAGATCAGAGCTCCTTTTAATCATCCTCTACGTAGGTTGTGAGATTATTCAAAGATAAACTTGGTCAGTCATCAAGTTTGGGGACACTCTCTACTTTCTCTTGCTATTTCTAAAACTTCTTAATGGTGAACATTTGACATTATGAGGGTGAGCCCGGATAGTGTCTTAGCCCCCACTCCATTCTATGTTTAGAGGTGTTGGTGGAATATTATGATGTATTTATGCTATAAACTTGACTCTTTATGTTTATATAATTATCAAAGACTTCCTTTAGTCCCACTTTCTTTTTATATTATCTCTTATTATTGTTTACTTTGCTTCTGCAACCAGGGATGTGTGATTGATATGCTAAGAGGCTTGTTTGGGTCCCTTTGGGTTCCCATTTTTTCCAGGTTGTGAAAAACTTGGTATCAAAGCACTAGGTTCTTAATGGTCCTCGGAATCCATCATACCGCATCGATTAATGTCTTGTTTATAGTTGTGAAGTGCAACACTACTATGAGTAAGAGATTGTTAATGGTCCTTGGAATCCAACACACCGCATCGATTAAAGTCTTGTTCATAGTTGTGAAGTGCAACACAACTATGAGTAAGAGACTATGAGACGTTTTAGAAAATGCTTCCCTTCTTCATGATCCATGTCGTTCTATAGAAACTAAGGTAAGGCTTTTCTCTTAATGATTGTTCTTTGCTATTCTAGATCTTGCTAATTCCAAGAGGAAGAAGAGACCCTACAGCTGAGGAGCAACCGACTTCTCCCGCTCCTCAAGCTCCTTAAGAAGGAGGGGTAGGCCAAGAAGAATTCTGAGATGCTATTGCAATGTTGGCTCATGCTATGAAAAATCAAATCAAACAGGGGGCCGAAGCCCCTCATGCTCCTACTCCGGCCTCAAGGGTGAGAAATTTTACTACGATGAATCCACCAGAGTTTTATGGGTCCAATGTGGATGAGGATCTCCAAGAATTTATTGATGAGGTGTATAAGGTGTTATCCATTATGGGGGTTAATTTGGGGGAAAGAAGCGCAGTTTGCGGCCTACCAACTCAAAGGGGTGACTCAAATATGGTTCACTCAATGGAAGATGGAGAAGGGAAATGGTGATGCTATCCCTTGGGAGGAGCTAAAAATTACATTTCTCAACCCGTTCTTTCCTGTTAAGCTAAGGAGGCAAAGATGATGAAATTTTTGAATCTAAAGCAAGGGTCTATGAATGTGAGGGAGTATTCCCTCAAGTTCAACCAACTCTCCAAGTATTCCCTACAATTGGTTGCCGAGCGAAGGTGAAGGATGAACAAATCTATGTCAACTGTATCCGACTAGGTTAATGAGGACTGTTGTACTGCCATGCTAATAGGTGATATGGACTTTTACCGCCTCATGACATAAGCCGGGCAACTAAAGGGGGAAAAACTTAGAAAGAGAAGAAATAGTGAGTCCAAGAGGGATTGATTTGAAGGTAGGTTCCAAGGTTCTAAAGGTGGCTGGTTTCCTCAAGGCCACAAGTTCCAAGACCAAGTGTCATCCAATGCTTCCAACAAGAGGTTTTACAATGATAGGGTGTCTAATCAAAGGTTCTAAGGTGGTAATGGAGGAACGGTAAAGCCTAGATGTCCAAGGTGTGAAAAGAATCATAGTGGTCCTTGTTTGAGCAATTCAAATGCTTGCTTTGGTTGTGGTGAAATTGGCCACAAGGTTGTTGATTGTCCTCATGCTCAACCCAAAGGTAGACATGGTCGTCCTTGAGGCCAAGGTGCTAATGTGGGTCAAAGAGGAAAGGGAGGTCATTAAGGAGGTGCTCCAAGGCAAACTAGATTCTATGCGCTTCAAGGGAGACAAGGAGTTGGTAAGGTGCCCAATATTGTTACAGTATGTTAAAAGGTTTTTAATTTTGATATGTATGCATTGATAGATCCGGGTGCCACTCTTTCTTTTATTACTCCATTTGTTGCCAAAAAGCTTCATGTTAGTCCTTAATTGTTATGTGGATCTCATGAAGCGTCTACCCTCGTTGGTGAGTCCATTGTTACTAAAAGAGTCTATAGAAATTGTCACGTGTTCATTTTGCATAAAATCTTGCCTTGTGTTGAATTAAATATGGTGAATTTTGATGTCATTCTTGATATGGATTGGTTGCATGTATATTATACTTCTACTGATTGTAGAATCATAGGGTTAAATTCTAATTCCCTAATAAGCCAATTCTTGACTAGGAAAGTCGTGATGTGGTGGTCAAGGGTAGATTTATTTCTTGTCTTAAGGACCAAAAGTTGATTTCTATAGTTGTCTTTATCATCTTGTGAGGGTTAGGTATATGGACTCCAAAGTCCTTCCGATTGAGTCGGTTTCAGTGGTTAATGAGTTTCTTAATGTCTTTCCTGATGAGCTTCCTGGTGTTTCTCCTGAAAGGGAAATAGATTTTGGTATACACCTCCTTCTCGATACTCAACCCATTTCTTTTTCCCCTTATCGTATGGCCCTGTCGGAGTTGAAAGAGTTAAAGGAGCAATTGAGGGATTTGTTGGAAAAGGGTTTAATAAGGCCTAGTAAGTCACCTTGGGTTGTACCGGCATTGTTGGTGAAGAAGAAGGATAGTTCTCTTAGAATGTGCATTGATTACCGGTAACTTAATAGAGTCACCATAAAGAATAAGTACCCTCTACCAAGAATTGATGACCTTTTTGATCAACGTCAAGGGGATAGTCATTTTTCTAAGATTGATCTTCGGTCCAGGTATCACCAAGTGAATGTGACAGAGTGTGATATTCCCGAGATGGCTTTCCAGACTAAGTATGGGCACTTTGAGTTTGTGGTTATGTCTTTTGGGTTGACTAATGCACCGGCTATATTTATGGATCTTATAAATAGGGTCTTTAAACCCTACCTCAACTTATTTATGGTGGTTTGTATCGATGATATCTCAATTTACTCCCATAGTAAGGAGGAGCATGTGGATCACTTGAGAATGGTGTCGCAAATCTTGAGGGAGGAGAGGTTGTATGCAAAATATAAGAAATGTAAGTTTTGGTTGAAAGAGGTTGCTTTTCTACGACATATGGTGTCGGCTGATGGCATTAGGGTAGATCCTAAGAAAATGGAGGTGATTAGAAATTGGCCTAGGCCTTTGTCTCCATCGGACATTATAAGCTTCTTGGGTTTGGCGGGTTTTTACTGAAGGTTTGTGAGTGGTTTCTCTTCTATTGCTTCTCTTATGACTAAATTGACACAAAAGAAGGCGAAATTTGTGTGGACTGATGTGTCTGAAAAGAGTTTCCAAACTTTGAAAGATAAGCTTGTCTCCCCTTCTATCTTGGCTCTACTGGAAGGGTTGGAAGGTTTTGTTGTACATTGTGATGCCTCAAGTATTGGTTTGGGGTTTGATTTGATGCAAAGTTGTAAGGTTATATCATATGCCTCTAGATAACTTAAGGTGCATCAGAAGAATTAATCCACCTATGATCTTGAATTGACAGTCGTGGTATTTGCTTTGAAAATTTGGCATCACTACTTGTATGGGGTTCATGTTGATGTGTTTACCGAGCACATGAGTCTCCAATATGTGTTCACCCAAAAATATCTTAACTTGAGCCAAAGAAGGTGGTTAAAGCTCCTTAAAGATTATGATATGAGTGTGCATTATCACCTCAGCAAAGCTAATGTTGTGGCCGATGCTCTAAGTAGGATGTCTATGGGTAATCTAGCTCATGTTGATGATGGTGGCAAAGAGGTGGCTACAGAGGTCCACCGGTTGGCTAGATTGGGGGTTAGGTTGGATAAAGTTGATAATGATGGTGTAGTGGTTGTTGATGGTTCTACGTCTTCTTTGATTGAGGAGGTAAGGGCAAAACAAGATCTTGACCCGGCCTTGCTAGAGTTGAAGGCCTTGGTGAGAGATGGTAAGTTGGATGTTTTCTCCTAAGGGGGAGATGGTGCCCTTAGGTACCAAGGTAGATTGTATGTGCTAAATGTGGATGATTTGAAAGAATTGATCTTAAAGGAATCCCATAATTCATCCTATTCCATTCACCCCGGTTCTAAAAGATGTATAGAAACTTAAAGGAAGTGTATTAGTGGGGTAGTATGAAGAGAGACGTTGCCAAGTTCATATTCGGATGTCACAATTACCAACAAGCGAAAGCCAAATATCAAAGGCTGGGTGGCCTTGCCCAAGATATAGAGATTTCTACTTGGAAGTGAGACGAAATCAACATGGATTTTGTGGCTAGGTTGCGAAACCTTTTGACTCTATTTGGGTTGTTGTTGATAAAATGACAAAGTTGGCTCACTTTTTACCGGTCAAAACTACTTATGGTGTCGAAGATTGGGCCAAATTGTACATTCATGAGTTGGTTAGATTGCATAGGGTTCCCTTGTCTATCATTTCGGATCGTGGTGCTCAATTCACTACTTACTTTTGGAGGTCCTTCCAAAGAGGTCTTGGTACCAAGGTAAGCTTAGCACGACTTTTCATCCTCAAATGGATGTCAAGCCGAGAGGACTATCCAAGCTCTTGAGGATATGCTTAGGGATTGTGTTTTGGAGTTTAAGGGTAGTTGGGATGAACATCTTCCACTCATTGGATTTGCTTACAACAATAGCTACCACTCAAGAATTGGTATGGATCCTTTTGAAACTCTCTATGGTAGGCGTTGTAGGTCCCCCATTGGGTGGTTTGAAGTGGGGAAACTGGCTTTGCTAGGTCCGTATTTGGTCATGGAAGTCGTGGAAAAGGTGAGATTGATAAGGGAGAGATTGAGAACAACCCAAAGTAGAACAAAGTCCTACTCCGATGTGAGGAGAAAAGATCTTGAGTTTTAGGTTGGTGATTGGGTCTATTTGAAGGTCTCACCCATGAAGGGGGCGTGGTCCAGTTTGGAAAGAAGGAGAAATTAAGACCAAAGTTTGTGGTTCCTTATAGAGTTTTAAGGAGGATTGATAAGGTTGCATATGAGTTGGAGTTGCCCATGGAGATGGACATGGTACATCCGGTCTTCCATGTGTCCATGTTGAGAAAGTGTATGGGTGATCTAAATATGATAGTGTCCTTGGATGTTGTGGGTATTGTAGAAGATAATTTGACTTATGAGAGGGTTTCTTGGAGATATTGGATAGACAAATGAAGAGGTTGAGAAACAAAGATATAGCTTCCATCAAGGTCCTTTAGAGGAATCAACAAGTAGAGAGTGCCACATAGGAAGCCGAGGCGCACATGAGAAAGCAATATCCATATCTCTTCCATTCTACTCAAGACAAAGGTACTAATTTAAGTCCCTTATATGATTTCAAGTATTAAGTTTTAGCCCTTATGTCATTTTGCATGCACCCATGTTTATGCGGACAAGTTTATTGTGATTTTGACATTTATGTTGAGATTTTTGAGAATGATGTTTAAATGCATTTGTTGCATTCATGTTGGGCTGAAATCTTCATAATTACTTCTCTTATATACCTTTCTTTGACAGTTGGGGATGAATGTTCTAAAGGGGGAGATTGAAATGCCCAAAAAAGTTCCAAAAATTTGCTTTGAAAATGCTCATAATTGTAATTTCCATATATCTCAAAATCCGTGCGTGATATTGAAAATCTGACTTCATATTCTTGATCAAGGGGCAAAATTAAGTGGGAAATGAGTATAACCCAATTTTAGAGGACCCATAGCGAAGAATAATTTTCACAAAAATTCGATTTCCAGTAGCCATCCACGCCCTGGCCACGACGTGCCAGGAGCGCAGATCAGTGGTGTAGTTGCCTGCACAATGGGTCCACATTGCGGACCTGACGTGGACCAGTGTATTATTTTCCTTGGTTTTCATTTTGGCCCAACCGTCTTGGGGTCATAGCCCCATGCCCAATTTTGCGTGAAAACACCTATACTTAGCCATTTTTCAACTCTATATCACTCAAGACCCTCTCAAAAACCACTCGAAGATTTAACCAAATATTTCATCCAAATTCAACTGTCTCAAACTTAGTTCTAGATCTCAAGGACTCCATTGAAGCTTCAAGTCTCCTTCAAGTCTACATCAAGGAATTCCCCAAATTTAGGTATGTGGTTTTCATCTATTTGGTCCTTTCACTGATGGAGTCCAACCTTCCTATTTTATGAAAATTGCACGATTTCAAGTTGTATTAGTTATGAATATTTATTATTATGAAATATGAGCATTAAATATGTTTGGGAATTATCAAATATGATTGATTACACATGAATATCTATTTAAGCTTATACTATGGATTGATCTTTGTCTATTGAGACTATACATGATTCAAACTATGAAATCTATGAATTATTGTGAAGTTTTGATATGATTTATAAGTTACCTATGATGGGGTTTTAGCATAATGTTGGTGGGATGATTTACATGACTTTAAGATGCATTGATTTTATTATTTCATGATCTATACTCTTGCATTTTGCATGATTTAAACATGTTCTTATATGTGCCCACCAAGTGTTCGGTGAAATGTCAAGTCAAGAATTCTCAAGTTAATTAAATATTTTAACAAGTCAAGTGACTTCTTGATGAATATGGGCTATCAAGTATGTTATGAATTCATGAAATTATCTATGATTATGTCAGTATGAAATTAAGCCCTATTTTCAAGATTATACCTCTTGTAAGCCATTTATATTAAAGCAATGGTTCATGTATGATTATAATCTATTCTCATGTTTCAAGTTAGGCTCGCCATTTGAGGTCAAGTATGTCAAAAAAGCTACTCATGTTATGATTCTATATTCAGTGCAAGTTCCTAAAGATATAATTATTTCAAGTATTCCATGGGATTACACTTAGCACCGATGGATTGGCTATCGGCATGGACTAACTTCAAGGGTCCATACTCCTTCCCTCAAGCTATATACAAATATATACCTTGGATTTGGAGAAGTTCTTGAAGAAGACTTTAATGGTGACTTGAAGCTTGAATGAAATCCTTGAAGAAATCCTGAAGATTGGTCTTGAGTTTGGGACTTGAATTTACGGTGAAATATGAGTCTAAATATTTGAGTGAGTATTGGGGAATGTTTAGGATGATATGAGGGTGAAATAAGGCTAAGTATATGTATTTTCTAGTGTGGGAACCCTTAGGACCCAGACCTATAAGTCTTGGACCAAAACAAATGAAAACAGGCACCAAAAACATAGGGGCGCGTCGCTTCCACGGGAATCAACTTTTTTTGCATGAACGAGTTTTACAAAAGCAGGCATAAATTCTTCATCAGAACTTGGAATGAGGTGAAATGAAGTACGTTAGAAAGCAAATTCAAAGAGCTTTAAGTTGGTTGGTCATGGGCCAGCCAATTCCTTGTATGCTAAGAGATATGCCCCTTCAAATTTGACCCTCCTAAATAGCGTAATTTGCGAGTTTTAGATTTTGATACGGTTGCTCTAAAGTTTGGATTAGACCCATTTTCCACTCAATTTGACCCCCTAAATAAGAATATGAAGTTTTGGATTTCCCCTAAATAAGAATATGAAGTTTTGGATTTTCAAAATAACAAATGGAGTTTTAGATATATAGAAAATAAGATTCCGGGCACTTTCGAGGCACGTTTTTGGGCACTTTTTGGGGTCATTCCAATATCTCCCCCTTGGGAACATTTCATCCTCGAATGTGAAAGAGATGTACAAGAGAAGAGTAATCATGAACAAATAAGCCCCAATATAAATGTAACATTACATTTAAAACACCGTTTTCAAAATCTGAACATAAGTGTAAAATCATCATAAACTTGCCAACTTAAACATGAATGCATATGAATGACATAGGGGCTGAAATGCAATAATTGAAGTCATAAAAAGGAGTTGATGTGTTATTATAAGCTTGAATAGAATGAAAAAGATACGGATATTGTTCCTGTATGCCTGCTCTGTCTCTCCGAGAGACACATATGAATAGACGACTCTTCCCAAAGGGCCTTGAAGAACACTATATAATTATCAATCAACTTCTCAACTCATCCATCCAACATCTCCACCGGGACCTTCTCTTAAGCCGACTTATCCTCCACCTCACCTGTAACTTTAAAGAGTTCTATAACATTAGGGTCACCAATACATCCCTCAACCTAGAAGCATGACGAATCGGATAAACCATACCCCTACCATAGGAAATCCCCAAACTCAAGCAACTTTACCAACCTCCCTCTACACTCTATAAGGACTCACAATCCTCAACTAAAGTATCGATCTTAAATACACCTAACCCACTTGGTACCAAAACCACCATCTCTCCCTTGGGGGATAACCTCCACTCTATCATCTTCTCACCCAAGACTTCCAACTCTAATATGGTGGACTCAAGGCCTTGCATAATCTAGACCTCTTAACCCAAGAAGATTCGGAACTACCACGAACACTATACTACCATTCCTAACTTCCCTCAACCTACTTTCAACCTAGCAAACCGATGGACCTCACTAGTCTCCTCTTTGCCACCATCAACAACACATGCTAGGTTACCTAGAGCACCGTCCGCAACATTAGCCTTACCAAGGAAAAATAATGCACACTCATTCATAATCCTTAAAGAATTCTAACCAGCTTCTTGCTATCCACAATGCACACCTATCATATTTAGCAAACAATCTCTTATCCTCTAAGACTTGCAACACTACCCCCAAATGATTCACAAGCTCTAAAAAAATCAATACCTGATCACTCGAGACCACCAAAAGCATATCAAAGTAGGATTATAAGACCCTATTCATGAAACCCATAAACACAACCGATGCATAAGTCAACCAAATAACTTCACCAATATTCAAAATGCTCACTCCTAGACCAAAAAGGATACTTAGCGATATCACCTACCCTCATCCTCACTTGGGGACAAAACCTGAACCAAAGATCAATCTTAGAGAAATGACTAATCCATTTTAGTTGACTAAATAGATCGATCATCCTTACCCATCATATTACAACCTTACGGGTTCTACACTCATTAGAAACATCTTATGCAAGTACCCCAAACTACCCCAAGACCCCCAACACAACAAGATAAGCCGTCATCCCACAAGAATACTTATAATATGCATGTACATACTTTCAAAAAGACAATAGTCATTTTTCCAAATCATTCCAATGTACAATTGGGCTTAACCATAACATAATTTTTCAAAATATTCCGCGTATATGAATGCATATTCTATGAACAACGAGGAAATTGACATGTGTAATAAATACTCCATTTAAAATAAACATTTATAATATGAAGTTGAAGTGAAAATATAATTGATTCCATATTTAAATCCATAGTGTAATCTCTCATGCATAAATAATTTCAAAAGGGGAACATGCATACTTATAACTTCATAGACCCCAAGTAAATCCTCATATAATGGTTTAAATCACCTTAAAATTATCAAATAAACACTACCCATGCATCAATAGAATTTTAGGGGTCATAATATTCAAATCCCAAATTAAAATAAGTATGTAGGTTTTCTCGAAAATAATTTTTCTTTTGAAATGTCTTAACTTTATACTTGCATAATCATAGATAACTTCATGAATTTATAATATACTTGATATTGTCTATTCATCATGAAGTCACTTGACTTGTAAAACATGTACATGTCTTGAGAATTCTTAACTTGGCATTTCATCAAATACTTGGTGGGCACATATGAGGACACGTTCAAATCATGCAAAATGCAAGAGTATAGATCATGAAATACAGAAATCAATGCATATTAAAATCATATAAATCGGCCCACCAATATCATGGTAAAACCCTATCATGGGTAACCAGTAAAACATATCAAAACTTCACAATAATTAATAGATTTCATAGCTTGAATCATGTATAGTCTTAATAGACAAGGATCACTTCATAGTATAAGCTAAAAATAGATATTTATGCATAATCAATAATATTAGACGAAACTCCAACATATTCCATGCTCATATTTCATAATAATAGATACTCATAAGAAATACATCTTGAAATCATGCAATTTTCATCAAAAAGGAAGATTGAGCTTTATGGGTGAAAAGAGCCTATGAATGAAACCCACATGCACATGAATCCTGCTAGCACCAAGGGATAACACAAGAAATAACAATTCTTGGACCTATCAAATCACCCTACTCAAAACGTCAGTCACAACATGGCCTTACCTTGGGTCAGCTAAGTCATAGGAGCAACAATAGAAGAGAATCTACTCACAATCCCCGACAATAGCCAACTAAATCCAAGAGGCTTCTAATATCTGGTGAAGTCAAAGGTCTAGGCTACTCTCTAATCACCTTTGTCTTACTAAGGTCCACCTCAATACCATCACCCGGCACCACACCTAGGAAGGCAACCTCTTACCACCAAATTTTCCATCTCACCTACTTAGCACCTAATCTTCTTCTTGAACTTGTAGTACTACCCTCCAATAATTCACATGTACTACCTTGTTAGGGAACGAACCATACTATCATCACCAAAAACCACCATTAACTTATTAGAGTAGGGACTAAAGATCATACTCATGAGATTTCCAAATCGAAGGACACTACCCCAAAATTCAAAATATCGAAAAGGACATTCAAAGCCTCATCCACCACCACCAAAAATTCTATAGACAACACAACATAGGTTTAACACCTCCAATTCTCACAAGATGAAAAATGCAACCCCTTAGAGACGAATTGTACCTTAAGTCAAGAATGGACCTACCTCCCCTTGCTACCACATGACAATCTCCCACTCAAACATGGGTTCATTAGGGAGTCGGATTCTAACTCTACGAGTCCCACCATTGATGGAGACACAATATGTATGCAACTATTCCACCCAAGTATAACATCACAATCCACCACATCAAATAAAACAAGCCACAAAGCAAAACATATTGCAATACAAATCCGGATCAACACCTATGAACTTTCTAGCAACAATATACCCAAACCAAGAGAATAGACACTAAAGATCCACACAACCACTTGGGCACACAAGAAGCCCCACCATTCAACGAAAAGAATAGAGAAGAAATAGTTAAACTCGGATCCATCAAAATCAAAACCTTCTACTTGCCTTCCTTCGCCTTTCTCCTTGAGGCGGCATGATCAACTAAAAGAGCAAAGAACATTCGTTAGAGGGAAAAGCCCTATCTCGCTTTTAAAGCACAACATAAACAATGAAGAAGGGAAACATTTCCTAAAATTTCTCATAGCCTCCTACTCATAGTTATGGTGCACAACACAACCATGAATAAGACACTAATCGACGCGGTGTGTTGGGCTCTAAGGATCTATCAACCTAGTTCTCTGATACCATATCTATCATGACCCAATCCTAGGGCCTAGATGTGATCGATGAATGTGGAACCCGAAGGAACCCAAACAAGCCTTATAGCATATCATTACACATCCTTGGTCGCGAAAGCAATTATGAAGATAATAAAAGATAAGCATAAACAAGGGGAAATTGGGACTACGAAAATATCTTTCATATCATAAACAACAAGTGTCAATAGAGTCAAGGCTCATAACATAGATACACTATATGTCCAACAAGATATCTACTACATAAAGAAAAGAGCGACAGCAAGACAAAGCAACTAGAATCACCTTCATAGCCAAAAACAGAAAATAAGTAAAAGTGTCTCAATACATAATAAGAGAATCACAGACTAAGGTCCCTGAAGTGGAGGACTTACAAACAAGTTTGAGCGAAGTTGTACTAGCCACGTGGAGGATGATGCTCAAATAAGGCTCCGATTCCTACATAGTGATATCATGTAGGCATAGAATATACGTTAGTGCATTTGAATGTACTAAGTATGTGGGATGAAATGTGACAAGAGATAGGCAATGTAATCAAAATGCATAATCATAACAAGAGGATAGGTATGACATCAATGTGACATGCATGCTCAATACTTAAGGTAAAATATGCTGGTAAATCATGATCAAGAAACATAAACTCAATTTGAGAAATATACTAAAACCCCTTTGTATCAACTTTCATGAAATGTGCCAAATGACCCCCACTCATCTTACGGTAGGGAGTGTTATCAATACCCCTACCGTATGACATAGTATTTTTGGTAGGTAGTATAATATATCCCCTACTTTATAATATCATCTTTTGGTTAGGGACCGTGATTCATTCTATCTAATGGCATGGTCTTAAATACAATGTCCACACCTTACGATATGATCTTTTCGGTGGGAGCGATTATTTTTTCTTTCTTACGGCATAGCCTTTTTGGTGGAATGTCCATACCTTACGATATAATCTTTTTGGTAGGCACAATTAGCTATTTTACCTTACAGCATGGATTTTTCAGTAGGGTATCCATACCTTACGATATGATCTTTTTGGTAGGAATCATTAAACACTCTATCTTACGGCATGGCCTTTTCGGTAGAATCATAGGATTAGCTCATCAAACCATCACATTCAAACCATCAAGAAAGAACTGCTCACTTTCCCAAGAACACAACAAACATAAGGACCCAACAATCAATATGCAACACCATAGGTACTTTTCCAGGAAAATAACTCATATAAACATCCCTAGCATCATACCAAAGTCATTATATACCTATGCTTCCTCTCCTCATTATACATCATATGCATACCATCATCTCATCCTCATTCCATCACTATTCTACCATCATATAATCATCATAACACCATTCAACTCATAAGACATACATTGAACCTTCAATTCCACAAGAAACCCTGGCCTGACATTTTATCAAACACCTTGGGGATGTCTAATAGGGGTAAAAGACCGTGAAATTTAGAGATGAAAACATGAAAGAAAATCTGTAGTAAAACCATCAGTCAACATCTTGCAACACTCCCAAGACATTCACATGAAAACCCCTCATCAAATCTAACATTAGATCAAAGATTTAGAGATCAAAATATGCTAAAACAACCATACTTTCATGAACATAAATCACTGTGCAATATATTTCTCAATATATAAGACCCACTTGTAAAATCAACTTTAAATCATGCAATATTAAGTAAAAGAGGGTTTAGGCACCATGAGTAAAAGGACCCAATGGTTCAACACCACGCACCTTAGTCTTGGAAAAGTTCTTGAAGAAGACTTTAATGGTGACTTGAAGCTTGAGTAAAATCCTTGAAAAAATCCTTAAGATTGGTCTTGAGTTTGGGACTTGAATTTAGGGTAAAATATGAGTCTAAATGTTTGAGTGACTATTGGGGAATGTTTAAGATAATATAAGGGTACAATAAAGCTAAGTATATGTATTTTCAAGTGTGGGAACTAAAAAAACAGGGGCATGTCGCGGAGGCAATGCGAAAACCCCACTGGAATCAGTATTTTCTACACAAAAGAGTTTTACAAAAAGGGGCATAAATTCTTCACCCAAACTAGGATCGAGGTGAAACAAAGTGCATTGGAAACATAATTCAAAGGGTTTTAAGGTGATAAGTCATAGGGAAGCCAATTATTTGTGTGCTAATAGATATGACCCTTCAAATTTGACCCTCCTAAATAGCATATTTTGTGATTTTTGTATTTTGTATTTTGATACGGTTGCTCTAAAATTCGGGTTTGATCTATTTCCTACTCAATTTAAAACCCTAAACAAGAATATGAAGTTGTATTTTTAAAATAACAAATAGATTTTTATATATATGGAAAATAAGATTCTGGGCAGTTCCGAGACATGTCTTCGAGCACTTTTTGGGGTCATTTCACCAAGCCCTTGGTTTGGTCTCATAGAATGGATACAAAACCCTAAAATTCATCTAAAACTTAATGGATGGGTTTCCATGGACCGTAGAAGCTTCTGTGGTCGGTCGATTGACCCGTAGACGATCTGGGCAACATTTTAAGGAGGATTGTTTTGGTCTTTCCCCACCCTACACCTAAACGAATCCCTAAGCATAACTATTCAAATTTTTTATGCTAAAACACAATCTCAAACTTAGAGCAAGGATTCAAGGGGAGAAAAACTAGAGTTTAAAGAGAATCTTGTGAGTTCTTCTAAGCTATTCCAAAATTCAAATCTTTCAGGTATGTGAGGCTAACTATAATATGGATTATGTTCTTCCATGTGCCCCATAACCTGGATTGATTGAGTTGTGAACAAATTGAGGCTTCTATGAATGTTTCATGAAAGCTTTTCTTAAATCCTAATGTACTCCTACACAATCTTGCATGAATGATAGTTTTTATAAATTAAACACCTGAAATAGATGATTTTATTTTTCTAAATGAACCCTAGAATGAATTCGTGTTAATTTTACATATTGCACTTAAATGAATATACATGAGTATGAATAGAGCTTGAAGAGTCCACAAAATTGATGAAAGTTTTAACTCTACTTTTGTACCAGAATATTATGAGTTGGAATGATGGATGATAGAATGTTTTTATGAGTTATGAACTAATTCTAAAAGAATATTCCTAACGAAAGAGTTGATAGTTGATGTAATAAGTTGCATTGACAAATGTCCAACAAGACTAAGTGAATGAGTTAACCATATGATTGATATCTTATGAGCATCTTGAGTCTTGGGATGAGTATGGAGAACTGAATTAAGAAAGAGTAAGTCTAATTTGAACTCAATAACTACGTAGCCAGTGTAGGAGAGGATTGAATCGTAAAATTGGATGTTTCCCTATTGTCCCAAAAAGAGGGCTTGATGTTATTGATTGTGGATCTATTGATGGAAAGTTCTTTACCCTTGTAAGGTATTAGATGGATGTGGCAACGACATCACTTCGTTGTATCATCATCGACTTATAGGTGATAGTTGTTGGTTAGAGAAACTCTCGTATAGATGTTAATAGTACTCCGGTTGATTAGATGGGATTGCATATGATTATTCATTATCTAAACTTTATTCTTACCTTAGAATTATGACACTTGAGTAAGTTCTTGCCTTCCTGATTGAGATTGCCGAAGTTGATATTGTTCTTCCTGATGCATGTTTCTTTCTGCCATTTTACATAATCGTACATTCCATGTACTGATTCCTAGTTTGGCCTACATTGTTTAATAATGTAGAGATAGGTACTAGAGATCATCAATAGGTGCGTCGTTAAGGATCTATTCAGGTTCAGTTGATTGGTGAGACCTCTTTACTTTTGGAGGATTTTTATATTATTATCATCTAGCTATTAAAGTGTAGACTTATTTTAATACTATTTTGACGTAGTCATGTGCCTGTCATTGGCACCATTTTGTTAGATGGATAGAGGCTTTTTAGACTAGACTGTCAAGTTGTGATTGAACATTGTTTTTGTCTAGTTTCTTTAATACTAGTCTCACTCAGTTGATTGATATATTGGTTGGCCTTTGGCCTTTGATTATTGATTTGGTTATCGCTTTCCATTAAGTATTCTTGATCGTTGATGTCTTCCGTTGTTAGATTGTGTTTGAATGAATGTGATGAGGCTAGGTGGTTCATTTGGAGGCTAGCAATAGTCTCTAAGTGTCGGCCATGCCAAGAGTATCCTTCTGGGGTATGACAATGTGTGTTTTGTGTTTTTTTGCAAGAAAGTAGGTAAGACATGGAACTTTTGGACAAATTGAGAAAGTAGAGTTGAAAACCTGCAAAGGCCTATATACGGAGCCCACAACGAGCCATGGTGGGTTCTCGTGGATCATGCACCAGATCGAGGAGAAGAAGAAAAACAAAGTGAGGTTCCACGAATCCCTTCATGGGCCGTGGGAACCTACCACGAGGTGTGCAGTGAACTATGAAGAGGATATGTAATTTGGAAAATTGCCGTCAAAATGTTGATAGAAGCCAAGTAGAGCTTTGTGAAACCCTTCATGGACCATGGAAACTACCACAGACCGTGGATGGGTCTGCAAAGAATAGGTAAACCTGTGCTGAAAATTACAAGGCCAAGGAAAAATCCACGAAGACCTACCACGGGTCATGGATTGGACCATGTGTCATGGTAGATGCCCGTGGTGGGGGAAATTGAAGTAGGAATGAAAATTGCACAAAGTCACTTTTAGTAGACCCATTCACGAGTTGTGAAAGCCACCACAGATCATGAATATGGTTCTTGACCCATGCTGAACCAGTTATTCTATTTGGAGTAGGATTAAGTTTTCCTTGTATATAAATAAGATTTTTATTTATTTTATTGTTATTTTCACGACCCGACCTAGGGTCTAGGAGTGACATGGCGAATAGAGAACCGAGAGTTCCTAAATTAGACTCAAAGTATTGGTAATCACATCAATGGTTCAGAAGTGTATACACATAACTCTATGGGATGGGAAAGTCTGACTCATGCTATGGGGATGTCATATGGAAAGTTAGTAAAATGGATTCACATAACATAGCATATAAATATTAAGGGGCGGGTAAGTATAACTCACTCTATTGAGGCAATTCGGAACTTAGGATCTTTCACATCATAACATATAACCATATCATAAAGCTCATAATCAATCCACATAACTATAACTAATAGGTGGCTATAACCATAAGCATAATCTCCAAATAAAACACTTAGCATATAAACGTAAACAAGTTTATAAGATATCTAACAATGCCTCTAGTCATAAGATAGGACGGAAGCCAAGACATACCACAGGCTCACCCTCAAGTAAATAACTTAAATAAAAGAACCATCAGTAGAGGAATGATGGTTGGTCCTTGGAAGATAGGACTCACCACAACAAGAAAATCTCAAGATCCAAGCTATTTGTCGTATGTTGGATGAAGGTAGTCCTCGGTTCCTACATGGTTAGCTTATGTACGAAAACATATGTGTTAGTACGTTTGAACGTACTAAGTATGCGGGCATGTGATGCATATGACTTATCAAATGTGCATTCATTGTTAGATGACAAGGCTACATAATATAAAAAGAGATATATATCCAAAGAAGAGTAATATAACAATATGCCATGAAATCCTTGATGCATGAAATGCCATGATGTTTACATATAGTGGGGATAAACTATAACAGACATATCAAACTCATGTGACCTATAGAATCAATAAGTCCGATGAAGACCTCCCATCAGCGAGAGAAGGTTACTTACCAAGGGTAATCTGCATTACACCTTATGACCTCATCATTTCGTTGGATAAACACCTTCCTTATGAAATACATCAATTCAGAAGGATATCCAAAGTCATATCATATCATATCAAAGTGTAACCATTCCTTACAATATGACTTGATCATTTCAGTAATAGCTACTATATACCTATGCTGACACATAGTTAAAGGAATGGGTGAGGGCCCTTGGGGATATTCCTAACGCTCTCAATCTATCAGTGCTAAATCAAAACTCCCATGAGAATATGTATACATATACATGCTTTCAAAAGAGAGATGCAAGTCTTATCAAATCATTTCAAATGCATATTAGTCTTAAAAGCCAATCATATTCCATAAATATTCATAGTTTAGTTCAAAAGCCAAATAACAGTCCTAACCATACTTCTCATGCATAGGATTAACTCATGCACATGTGCGGAATGGTGCAAGCACCCTAAATACTCAAGGAACTATATCATAGACACTTATGGGATCACATTCTTTCTATAACCAATATGTGAGCCTAACTCACCGAAACTATTTCATAAAAGCATATGTGAGCTTAACCCACTGGTAATTTCACAAATCCAATGCTCATGAATACATATGCTATGAATGAGATGAGAATAGCATGGGTAATAGAGATTCAAACTTAAATCAACAATATATTATGAAATTTATATAAGACATAAGTAAAATTCACATTTAAACGATAACATAGATTACCCATACACAAATCAAGTTTTAAAGGGGACATATACATTCATGACTTCATAACTTCAATGCAGTTTGTCAAATTAGATCTTAAATCAACTTAAAATCATCAAATAAGCATAGTCCATACTTAAATAAACAATAAAATTGAAAAACCAAATTTAAAGTAGCTAAAATTCCATGAAGTTGAGTGTAAAAAGGTTGGGGTCTTCTTGGTTGAAAGGGACCAAGAATCAATCCAACATACCTTAGCTATTGAAGAAGATTGAAGAAGAAATTTGAAGAAGAATGATCCTTCCCTTGATTCCCAAGCTTAGATTCACAAAAGTCCCTTGAGAATTTTCTTAAGAGTGACTTGAGAGAATTTTAAATGTGAGGAATAAATTTGAATGAGAGGAATAAAATATAGGTCATTTGAAAGTCATTAGTAGCATAGAAGGTCACAAAAGACCCTTACAATCAACCATAATTACGAAAATGCCATTAATAAAACGAGTTGAAAAACTAGAATTTTTCGTCTCAGGGAGGACCATATGGTCCGTGATAGGTCATACGAACCGTATACATGTCCATGATCCGACACTTAGAAAATTCTCACTTGACGGAGGTCCGAAATGGTAATCCTATACTTCGAATTTTTTCAATGAAGTCATCCACACAGAGGGTGGTACAGACTGTACCAAGCCATACGGTCTGTGAGCATCTTCTATCCTACCTCCCTTAGAAAAATTTCTCCACGATGAAGTTCTGATACAGTGATCCCATACTTAGAAATATTTCACTCAGAAACTCACACGGGTGGACATGCGGACCATGCCACCTTTTACAGACTATATACGTGGTCATACCACCTTACTTGGTCCCAAAACTATGTAATTTCAAGACTAAGGCTAACATACTGCCCACCACATGGTCTGTGAAGCCTCATGTGGGGTCCATGTATGGCATGCCTTCACCCAAAACTCCATGATTGAGATCTAACACCCGACACAAGGCCAAGAGTCACTCGATGAGGCTCCACACGACCTATATAGCCTCACACAGACCGTTAGGGCATCCATGGAGCGTCACTTTGGTCCAAACTTTTCATAACCAAATTTGCAAGCTCCAATGAGGTCATACAATGTCCAGGTCCTTACATCATCTCCCTCTTGGGAACTTTCGTCCTCAAATATAATAGAACAAGACTTGAAAGGCTTGACTTAGAACATGAAACATTCAACCATAAGGTACTATGAATATTCCATCACTTGAAAATCATAAATTCATTAAAACTCATATCAAAATGTATTCAAATCATTCAAGACATCATAAAAATCATTTTAGTACACATGTATGCACGTCATGTCATGAAAATCAAGAGTGAAGGAATTAGGAACACATGGAGAATGAAGAACCTATTACCTTAGGCCTGAGTAGATTGGAAAAGATGGGGATATCGTTGCATCATGTCCAACTCGCCTCCGATGTAGCACTCTCCACATGTTGATTTCTCCAAAGTACCTTAACTGAAGTCATATCCTTGTTACAAAGCCGCTTCATCCGCCTACCCAAATTCTCAATCGAGACTTCCTCATAAGACAAGTTCTCCTCAACCTCAACACCTTCCAAAGGCACTATAGTACTAGAATCACCAACCAACTTCCTCAACATAGACATATAGAAAATCGGGTGAATAGAACTCAAATTCGGAGGCATTTCCAACTTATAAGCCATATTGCCAATCTGCTCAAAGATCTCATAAGGACCTACATATCGGGGGCTTAGCTTGCCCTTCTTCCTAAAACTCATCATACCTTTTATAGGTAAGACTTTAATGCACACTCAATCACCAACATGAAACTCAAGATCCCTCTTCCTAACATCCGAATAAGACTTTTGGCGACTTTGGTCCATCTCCAACCTCTCCAACCTCTCCCTAATCAAATTCACCTTCTCCATAGCCTCCAACTCCAAATCTGAGCTGATCAAATCCAACTCTCCCAAGTCAAATCACCCCATCAGAGATCTATACCTCTTACCATATAAAGCCTCAAATGGTGCATACCAATGCTAGCATATATGTTATTATTATAAGAAAAATCAATGAGTGGAAGATGGCCATCCGAGGCAAACCAACCACCAAATCCATTTTCACATCTTCCCACTTCCAAGTAGGAATTTCAATATCTTGAGTCAACTCATTGAGCCTTTAGTGGTCTACCTTCACTTGTTGACAATTACGACATCCAGATACAAACTTGGCTATCATTCATCATACCATCCCATCAATACACTTCCCTCAAATCCCAATACATCTTGATAGATCCCAGATGAATAGAATAATGAGAGTTATTGGCTTCACTCATGATCACTCTCATAAGATTATCCACATCTCGAATGCATAACTGATCTTGATACCAAAGCACACCATCTCCCTCTTAGGAGAAAACCTCTATCTTCTTTTCAGTAACTAATTTCTTCAACTCAAGCAATGATGGATCTAGGTCTTGCTGAGCCTTAACATCAACAGCCACAGAAGATTTGGCCCTATTCTGAACATGGACACCACCATCATTAAAGTCGGTGAACTTGACACCCAACATAGCTAAATGGTGAACATCCTTGCCAAATCTTTCTTTCTCTCATCAACATAAGCCACACTTCCCATATATAGCCTATTAATCTACTACAACATTTTCCTTATCGTGGTCACATTGTACCCTCATGTCATAGTTCTTAAGGATTCCAATTATCTCCTTTGCGTCAAGTCAAGGTCCCTTTGAGTAAACACATATTGCAAAAACTAGTGATAGGTGAAAACATCAACATGCACCCTATACAAATAGTGTCTCCAAATCTTCAAAGTAAACACCACAACTGCTAACTCAAGATCATAAGTCGGGTAATTACGCTCATGCACCTTCAATTGACTTGATGCATAAGCTATCACTTTACCATGCCGCATAAGTACACAACCCAACCCAATTCGAGAAGCATCATAATACCCACAAACCTATATAAGCGATATGGTAAAGTCAACACAGGAGCCGATGTAAGCTGATCCTTCAAAGTCTGAAAACTCTTCTCACACTAATCCGACCAGACAAACCTAGCTTTCTTTTGAGTTAACTTGGTCAATGGAGATGCAATGGATGATAACACTACAATGAACCTTCTATAATAACCAGCCAATCCAGAAAAACTCCAAGTATTCGAAGGAGTCAATGGTCTAGGCCAATTCATCACGGCCTCAGTCTTCTTCGGGTCAACCTTAATATCATCACTGGACACTACATGTCTAAGAAAAGCTACCTCACCCAACCAAAACTCACATTTGTTAAACTTAGCATACAACTTCTTCTCCTCAGAGTCTGAAGAACCAACCTCAAATGATCCTTATGCTCCCGCTCACTTTAGAAATAAATAAGGATATCACTAATGAAGTCAACCAAAAAACTGTCAAAGAATAGCTTCATCACCCTATCCATAAGGTCTATGAATAGGTCGGAGCATTAGTCAACTCAAATGACATCACCACAAATTCAAAGTGAACATATCTAGTCCGAAAAGCCATCTTAGGAATGTCACATTCCCTAACCTTCAATTGATGATAACTGGAATGAAGGTCAATCATTGAGAAATGGGTAGCCCCTTGGAGTTGATAAATAACTTGTCAATACTTGGCAATGGATACTTATTTTTGGTAGTTACCTTATTCAATTTTCTATAATCAATGCACATCCGAAGGGACCTATCTTTCTTTCATACAAATAACATTGGAGCACTCAATAGAGACAAACATGGCCTAATAAAGACCTTCTCCAACAAATCTTTCAACTGATCCTTCAACTCCTTCAAATCAGTTGGTACCATACGATAAGGAGGAATAGAGATAGGTTGAGTATCCGGGAGAACATCTATGCCAAAGTCTACTTCTCTTTCGGGAGGAATACCGGGCAAGTCTTCGAGAAACACATCCGAAAGATCATTCACTATCGACATTGATTCAAGAGATGGTGCCTCAAACTCCACATCTTTGACCCTCATAATATGGCAGCTACACACCTTTTAAATTATCTTTCGATCTTTAAGGTAGGAAATAAACCAACCTTTAATAACTGAGTCGCTACCCTTCCATTCAAGAACGAGATCATCCAGAAATTGAAACTTGACTTTTCTGGTTCTATAATTTATAGAGGCATATGATGCATACAACAAACCATCCCAAGAATCATATCAAAATCAAACATCTCAAGCTCCACAAGATCACACGGAAATACTTTATACAACACAGAAGAAGGACAACCCCGATAAGCTCTATGAGCAACAATAAATTCACCCACGGGAGTATAAACTGAAAAGGGCTCTCCTAAAATTCTGAGACTCAAATCAAACTTAGCAATAGACAGAGGAGTCACATAAGACAAATTTGCACCTGGATCAAGCAAATCATAAGCATCAAAATCAAAGACTTTTAACATACCAGTCATAATATCTGGAGTTTCCTCTACTTCCTGACGAGCATGAAGAGCATAGAACCTGTTATTCCTTAGGGAGCTCTTTGTTGGACCTGACCACCTTAAGCTACCTGACGTTGACCTATCTGAGCATTCTTAGGACCATTAGAAACCTTATGGTTCTTGTCACCACACCAGAAGCATGCAACTAAATCCCTCCAATAAGCACCTGTGTGATTCTTCCACACTTGTCACATCGGGGAAACCATGGTCCACCACTAACCGGTGCCTTAGGAAGAGGCACCCAAGCATTAGCAACCCGAACATTAGAACCTTGGCCCTGTTGGAAGCGACCATAGCCACCACCCTTGGAGTTGGAGAACCCACCATCATAACGGGCCCTCATAGGATCATGCACTCTCTTCTCCTTGAGCTTTTCCTTTTCAATTTGTTCAGCATATGCCATGATCCCAAAGCTGTTACATCTCGAATAAGAATAGTTGTATGACATTTTATCACAACCAAGTCAAAGACAACAGAGATAAGCTCTTGCATCTTTGCATGGGGGTGAGCCACAAACATAAGAGCATACTTGGAGAGCTTTGTGAACTTGAGGGCTTAGTCCCTCACATTCAAACCATCCTTTTTAAGGTTGGTAAGCTCTGTCATCTAGGCTTCCCTAAGCTCAAGTGGGAAGAAATGGTCCAGAAATGTGACTTAAATGTTTCCTAATTAACAACATTACCACAAACCCTCTCTATCAACCATTGAGTGTACCACACTAGAGCCATATCTTTCAACTGATAAATAACCAACTCAACTTTCTCCTCAGAAGTAACTCCCATACCAGTCAACACCTTAGTAAGATCATCAATGAACTCTTGAGCATCCTCATCAGCCTTTGATCCATAAAACTCCGGAGGATTCATCCGGGTGAAATCCCTCACACTAGAGGCCAAAGTGGGATCCCGAGGAGGGTTAGCCTACCTAGCTTAGGTAGTCACCAGCTGGGAAAGCATAGCAAAGGCCATACAAAATTCACCATTAGAGATAAGCTCTTCCATAGGCCCTCGAGGTGCTTCACTCTCATTAGCCGGGGCCAGTCTTGGTAGGGATGCTCTTCCTAGAGGCATCTACTGTAAATAGCAAGGATACTGTTAAGATAAGGAACCAAAACATATGTTCCAAAGAATGACATAAGATATGAAGAAGTGAGACAATTGCTAGGATATCATCATAGCCTCCCACTCATAGGCATGGTGTACTTCATACCCATGAATAGGACTCTACTCGATGCGACATATTGGACTCTGTGGATTATTTACAAACCTAGTTCTCTAATAACAAGCTTGTTATGACCCGGACCTACGGTCTAGGAGTGACATGGAGAATGCGGACTCAAGAGTCCCCAAACTAGCCTCAAAATATCTGTAATCACATCATCGGTTCACAAGCGCACACAAATAGTAAACATATAGTTCTAAAGTATGGGAAAGTAGAGCTCATGCTATTAGGATCTCATAGGGAAAGGGAGTAACATAGATTCACGTAAAACAAAACACATAAATACTAAGGGGAAAGTAAGTATGACTACTCTGTGGGGGCAATTCGGGACTTAGGATCTTTTACATCATAACATTTGAGCATATCATAAAGCTCATAACAAATCCACATAACGATAACCAATAGATGGCCATAACCAAGAGCATAATCTCTAAATATAGCACTTAGCACATAAACGTAAAAGGGTTTACAAGATGTCCAACAATGTCTCTAGTCATAAGATAGGATGGGGGCCAAGACATACCCCGAGCTCACCCTTAAGTAAATAAGATAAACAAAATCACCATGGATAGATGAATAGTGGTTTATCCTTGGAAGATAGGACTCACCACAACAAGTAAATCTCAAGATCCAAGCTAGTTGTCTTACGATAGATGAAGGTAGTCCTCGATCCCTACATGGTTAGATCATGTAGGCAAAAGTATATGTTAGTACGTTTGATTGTACCAAGTATACGAGCATATAATCATATGAGTTATCAAACCTGTATTCAATGTTAGATGAGAAAGGCTCATAATATAGAAAGAGATATATATCCAAAGAAGAGTAGTATAATAATATCCCATGAAATCCATGATGCTCATATATAATGGTGATGGACTATAACTGACAAATCAAACTCATATGAACTGTAAAATGAATTAGTCATACGAAGACCTCCCATAGGTAAGAGTAGATTACTTACCAAGGGTAATCTATATCACACCTTATGACCTTGTTATTTCTGTGGATGGACACCTTTCACACGAAACACATCATTTTAGAAGGATTTCTAAAATCATATCATATCGAAGTGTAACCATTCCTTACTACCTGATCATTTCGATATACCTGTGCTGGCATATAGTTCAAGAATTGGGATAGACCTTTACGGATATCCTAATGCCCTTAATCCATTGGTGCTAAGTCAAAACATCCCACGAGAATATGTATACATATACATGCTTTCAAAATACATATGCAAGTCTTATCAAATCATTTCAAATGCATACTTGGGCTTAAAAGCCAAACATATTCCCTTGATTCCCAAGCTTAGATTCACAGGAGTCCCTTGAGAGAGTTTCTAAGAGTGACTTGAGAGAATTTTAAATATGAGGAATGAATTTAAATGAGAGGAATAAAGTATAGATCATTTCAAAGTCTTTAGGTAGCATAGAAGTTTAAAAAAGACACTTAGAATCAACTATAATTACGAAAATGCCATTAATAAAATGAGTTAATAAATTGGAATTTTTCATCTCAGGGAGGACCATACAGTCCGTGATCGGTCATATGGACCATATATATGTTCCTGATCCGACACTTAGACAATTCTCACTTGAAAGAGGTCCGAAACGGTAATCCCGTACTTAGAATGTTTTCAATGAAGTCATCCATAGGGAGGGTGGTAGGATTGTACTAACCCATACAGTTTGTGAGACTCCTCAATCCCACCTCTCTTAGAAAAATTTCTTCACGACAAAGTTCCGAGATGGTGATCCCATACTTAGAAAAATTTCACTTCGGAACCCATATGGGAGGCCATACGGACCGTATCAGCTTGTACGGACCGTATACTTGGCCGTACCACCTTACTTGGTCCCAAAACTATGGAATGTCAAGACTAAGGCTACCACATGGCCCACCACAGGGTCCGTGAAGCCACATATGGCCCATGCGGGGTCCATATGTGGCATGCCTTAGTCCAAAACTCCATGCCTAAGCTCCAACACCCCACATAAGAACAAGGTCACTCCAAGGAGGCTCTACACGGTCCATATAGCCTCATACAGACCGTGAGGGCTTCCATGGAGAGTCATCTTGGTCCAAAACTTTTCAAAACCAAATTTCCAAGCTCCAATGAGGTCATACAATGTCTAGGTCCTTACAAATATTATTACATGTTAAGCTACTTTTACGAAACAGAATGTTGACCGATTGAACTTTAAGATCACTATATTCATCATCTCTAAAGGATTTTAGACTAATGATTTATTACTTTGTGCGTTATAAGTGCTTTAATTATGAATCTTTCATCTCTTTAAGGCTTGTTCATATTGAATGTGCTTAGCTAAATCCACAACTAGGGTTATGGAAACCATGAAAAAATAACGAAGTAGGCAAACATGTAGGGCAAATTCCATCAATCGATTTGCATGTATTGTAATTATCTTCATCTAAATTGCCTTCTTAATGAGTGCATGCATTGAGAACATACCTGTATTTGTTACTTGTTCAAGAGTAAAGTAGTAATTAGAAAAAGATAATCATATTTGGGATTTGAAAGAATAATCTTTCGTCTAATTACTAGAGTGAGAGGAATAGTACTTGGAGATCGATAGTGAGAGTTCGGAACAAATACATTCTAGGCTCGAGAAGAGAGGAATGAAATACTTCTAGGAAGGATGGAGAGGTGAATTAGGAGTTACCTATCTCCCTAGATATTGTATGTATTGATAAAATGGTAGTTCGATCACGTAACACCTAATTAGCTATTGATCATGGGGAACACAATCCTAGCCTAAGTCTTACTCTATTTACAAGAAGTTGTCACTTAGTGTTATCACAGACTATTGTTACTAGTTTCAACAAATCCCCAATTTACTTTATGTGCCATTATTTTTGGGAAATAGCAGCTTCAGTTGAAAAGTAATAGCAAATAGACCTATTTCAATCTATTCCCAGTGGGATCGATCTTGACTCTTAGTTGGGTAAATAGATTGCTAATGATCATCTATATTTCTTTCGAGAAGTACAACTGAACGTTATCAGTGCCACATAAAATGGGAATGAAGGGAGTATTATTTATGACAATGTATAGTAATCTATAATATATTAAAAGTGTGAAGGTCCTTAATAATATTGTTTGAACTTTTTGTCCTTCATTAAAAATTTCGCTTTAGACAAAATCATCTTTACACAATTATTTTTAATTATTATATTATTATTTTAATAATATTTAGTATTAACTATAATAAATATAATAAAAATTAGATAGAAAACTTTTCTTACTATAAATTGAATTCATACATGAAGATTTTTTTTCTAACTAGAATAGACTTGATCTAAAAAAAAAAGAAAAATAAAAAACTTCTCATATAATAAGCAACAAAAGAGGTTTAAAATATCATCTCCCATAAAAATTGGCACTAAAAAAAAGTGAAAAAAAGTACACGTTCAAAAAGGGAGTTGAAAAAGGTAGAAAAATTCATGTCAAAGAATTCATTAGGTCCTTAATAATGTTGTTTGAACTTTTTGTCCTTCATTAAAAGATTTCGCTTTAGACAAAATCATATTTTCACCATTGTTTTTAATTATTATATTATTATTTTAATAATATTTAACATTAAATATAATAAATATAATAAAAATTAAATAGAAAAGTTTTTGTTATTT